>JAUTCZ010010237.1:0-13379 GCA_032273805.1 Melanodrymia brightae | reverse complement strand
CTTATCAATTTGGAGTAGCGGGTTTCCTCTCTCATACTAACACTAACTTCTGTCGTGGGCAGACAGTCGAGGCAGCTAGACTGTGTGACCATGACAGACGTGCTTGAAACTTAATTGGATATAAGCACGTAAATAAGTTATAAAGTAAGTAGGTAAGTACAAAATCAATTACAATGTATATCCAATGTGTGTTGTTTTTGGTCATTCAAATTGTTATAACACCTTAATGTGTACTTTTGCCTAAAATAATTTGCCTTGTGTCAAATTATTGTAGACAAAAGTCCAAGGACCATATTCTGATATTGTAAGCAATAGGATTTAATTAAATATTTATTTTAATAAAAAAAAAGGTCCATGAGCCAGAAATATGTTCAACAAGCATTGGATGCCTAAGAACGGTGGTATACGTCTAACAATTCGGCATTGTGCTTTTAATTTAATGCCGATTTTAAGAAAAATACAAGTTGTTTCATCTTGGTTATACACTGAAGGACTCCTGAATTCTGTCAAGTTATTTTACGACTCGTAGGCCATTTAACGATATCGCATACGATGAACACCTTGATTTATGGGTGCTTGTCATAAATCTATTGGAATTGTGTCTTCTTAAGCATATTACTTAAACAAATGGTGCTATTCACACCAATTCATTTGTCATTGAACTAACTGCTCGCATACATCTCTTGACATTAATTCCCATATTGAAAGTTATTCTCATTCATAAAGGCGTGCTTCGTGTCGAAGTGAATGTATTTGGTGTAGACAGCAAACGGTTTCGTTAATTCGCTAATGTCTTTACGCTAAGGAACCAATGATAGTTGACCTGTTATGTCACCACGCGCCGCGGGTTTTTTTTTCCAAACGTATATCCGGTTGTTAGTCTGAGAGGAAATCTATCTGAGAGAGAAAATACAAATTAGATCTTAGTAAGCGATGAATAATTCATAACAGAAGTCATACTGAGTTTAAAACAAATGGCACTTCACACGCGCTCCAAATTGTATTACAATATTACAATAATATTATATCTCCTGTACCCTTTTGTTGCTTATGGCGCTGTCACACTATAACGTTTTAGAGAAACTTATATCTAGCGTATGAAAAATCATCAAATAATGTCAACATGTTGGCATACGCCCAAAAAGCATCGAAAATTCTACAGCATGAATAAATTGGGCGTATGCATAACGTATTTAACGTATGCCTAACCTATGAAGAGGACGTCGGCATACGCCCAAAAATGTTGTGCATGCACAAAAATCTATTTCGGCCTCTGCGTACAACAACGTACATGTGTATGCCAGCTTATACCAGCGTGCTTTTAACGTATACAACTTATATCAAACCTACCCCTAACTTATGTCAACGTATCCCAGCGTGTTGGTGAAAATTCACATACGTCGGCATAAGTTACTGCTATACGTTATAGTGTGACTGCGCGATTAGCATAGCAATATATTAGTCCGGACGCTGTAGGTGGGTAGTGGGGAGGGAATGATTACAACCGGAAGGTTTTCGCGTAGAATACGAATCTGGGGGCTTTTTTTTCGAGATATCGGAGGTCAAATCCGTCAATATTTTGCTGGTTCTCATTAACAATCGCCAACCATCTAAATTAGCAAAACTGTGTGATGTTTCATGTTGTTCGATGCCAGTAGAGCAAGGCACATCATTAAAAAAGATTAGGAAGGGTGAACCCATCCTAAAAGTCAAGGTCAAGAAAAGCAGTTAGAGATAGTATATTTGTTAACAGATGTGTCGTACAATCATGTAGGTTCCATCCACAACTTGTTTTAAACACTTTTTTGGCAAATTTTAAAAATAAAATCTGTGATATTTGTTTATGTACCATAGCCCTGTACACTATTGTCTATATATTTTACCATAGTTATTCATATACCAGCTCTATACTCTGATTTTCAGTCATTTTTTATTATTTATATACCATATTCTGACACCCAATAGTCGATGTCTTTTTACTTACATCTTATTGCTTATAATATCAAAATACATGTAGGTATATCCTATGTGTTTCTTATCAATTTTGTATAGTAGCTTTTGTGTATATTATACTGAATCATTATTGTAGGCAAAAAGCCAATGACTATACTAATCTACTAAAAACGCATTTGATATACATATTAATCATATATATTAATATTCTATATATCGTAAGCAATAAAATACAAGTAGATATTGATTTTACTACATATATAGTGCTTCATTAGCTAGAGATGGGGTTACAAATAGCTTTAGATGTGCAGGCACGGTCGCGTCCGTCTTAAAACTCGGGAGTGTGCATTGAATGCTTCAAAGAATTCTACCATTTTCTGATAAAATCTCAAAACTCGAAACTCGAAAGACTGGCTTTTAAAAAAATATATTTTTAAGCGGATTGCCTTTTGCCTTCAGCAATAATTGGAGTCCTTTTTTTTACCGATAATTATATAAATGCAGTTTAGCATTCTGATTTTAAGAGGCCATCCATCATCGACACATTTTTTGTGATCTTTTGACGAAGATTCTGGATCTTGATAGCAAACAAATTCAATAAGCAAGTCTAGTCGCGGTTCTTGTAAGGCAGATTGATACATTGTGTTGGTACGAGGCACATCGGACGCAGTGAGAAGTTGTTTACAATAAATGCACGCAAAGCGAGACGACACGCTGTAGATTATCACTTCATCTCTTGTTCGAAACATAAAACTGCAATCAGACTGCGGATATTGCCATCAAACAACGTTATTCAGATGAGAGAGGAGCAGGGCATAGTCCAGTGGTAAAGCATCCGCCTACGGCTCGATGGGTCGAAGGATCGATCTTCCTCGGGGGACCTTTTGGGTTATGTCCCGTTGCAACCAGTGAACCACGACTGGTTTATAAAAGGCCGTGGTCGCTATCCTGCCTGTGGGAAAGTGCACATAAAATATATCTTGCTGTTATTCGGTAAGAGTAGCAACAGGTTTCCTCTAACCAAGAGTCGCTTTAACCGAGCGTTTGACATCCAATAACCGCTGATTAATCAATGTGTTACAGAGGTGTTAAAACAAACTTTATCTTTTTATCGGATGAGAGTATATAATTATAATCTAAACGACATAGCAAAACGCATACATCTGCACACGGCAGAGTCCAAGTGGCAATCGTCTTCAAACTCGGGACTGTATCTTTAATTATCAAGTAATCTTGTATAAATGAAAAAACAGTTATGTGCACAAGTGGGATTCGAACCTACTTCATCGATTCACATGGCTCTTGTCAGTCCAACACCACAACCTCCCGGCCAAACCAGTTGTTAAAAAAAGCAACGCCAATTTACCGGTCTTTATTTGTACTGTCAAGCACTCAGAACATTCAACTCTAAGAAAGGTTTTCCATTGTAAGATTTAAAAAATCTCTTTAAGAAAGAATTACCATTGTAACATATTATATGAATGACAAAATAATGATCGTCAGTGAAATTACGCATTCTAAAAAAATTAATACTTTGAAGGAAATTGTTTTTGAAAAGTGTTTTCTAAACAATGGAAAGAACATGTAATGAGCTTTTTTATGTCATTAAATCCGTTTTATAAAACTTGAAAACACTTAATATCTGACGATGACGCCAGGACGAACTAATTATTGCTAGGAGGAATCCATCAATATAGTAGTTAATATAATTATTTTTAACTATGAAAATATTCGGAAATTTTAAAAACATAATTATAACAAATATTTTCGAGAATTTGTTTCAACATACGACAAATCCATTAAATCCGCTGATTCCAGTTTAAGGGGTATACTTCAATAGCGCACGCTATAGAAGTAGAAAAATATCTATACGCGAGAATATTAGTTCCAGTTTGGATTTAACTTGTAACAAGATTGTGAATTATAATTATATGACACTATTCTCTCATTAACTCTGTAACTGAATGGCTATACATGTACTTTCTAAACTGTCAGCCCACCCACAACGTCCAAAGGCAAACTACCAAGTCTGAAGATGGATGCCACATTACGTGGGCATCTAATGCTATTTGTAGCATCTTTCCTGCTGATAGAGCATTTCTTATTACAAAGTAAAGTTTGTTTGATTTAACGACGCCACTAGAAACACATCGATTATAAATCAGCGGTTATTGGACCTCAGTCGCATGGTTATATTGACACATGGTCTCAGAGGAAACCTGCTGTCGCCGCTTCATGGGCTACGCTTACCGAAAAATAGCACGGGGTCCACTGTCCCATAGACAGGATAACACACACCACGGAATTTGATAAACAAGTCGTGTACCGCTGGCTGGAACGGAAAATAGCCCATAAAATGTTTTGCCCTCGACCCATCCCACCACAGGCAGACACTTTACCTCCAGACTACGTCCCGCTCCGCCTTCTTATTACAAGAACGTGAGTACACGAATCCACTTTATTATTATTCTTGCACAACTGTTTCGTTTGGATCTAGGCACTGTGACTTTAAGGTTGAGGTTTTGCAAAGAGCTATTCTCAGGAGTAGTATCTTTAATCAAATTAGTCCTTTGGTGTTGGAAGGAAAGAAGTGATCTGGGCTGTGATGTGTTGAAACCAAATAATCACGTTCACAGTCATATTGTATATCCGAAATAATAGCAAATACATGCCGTTGGTGTCCTTGTAAATCACTTTATTGATTTAGTTGAAATGGTGCTGTTGAATTAACAACGACATTTGAACACGCCGCTTGACATGTAGCTGACATGTAAGGAATCTAGATGACTTAATTTCGCTCCAAAACAGTGAAATGTGATCGTATGGTGTTTCAACGATAGCATGAACACGTGTAACCTTCAGTGATAAAGTCCAATGTTATCAACATAAATTATTATAAATCAGCATTAAAGGGACACTATAGTGAGTAGATCAAAAGATAAAGTTTGTTTGTCCAACGACGCCACTGGAACATATCGATTATAAATCAGCGGTTATTGGACGTCAGACGCAGGAAACCCTCTGCCGCCACATAGGCTATTCTTTTTCGAATAACAGCAAGGGATATGTTATGTGCTCTATCCCATAGACAGGATAGCACACAGTTTCCGGCTAATACTACCTCGACCTTCCCACGCCGTCTGTAGGAGGACTGCCACTCTCCCAAGGCTGGCTTGAAATAATGAAGCTTGTTCTCTCCCACATTGTTCCAAACACTTTGCCAATTAGAAAATAATATAATCATTGTTATATTATCATGTTTAAAATCAGTGTGTGAGATACCCATCTTGACACGAGGCAAATTCAAAGCAGACTTGGCTTAACACAGGCCGTGGTATGTACTGACCTGTCTGTGGGAAAGTACATCTAAAAGATCCCTTGCTACTCAAATCGGATTAGCGGGGTTCCTCTATCATACTAACACTAACTTCTATCCTGGACAGACAGTCGCATTGACATTGAAATGAACGCTTTTTAAAGTCTGTTGGCAATATTAACTCCAATATGTTGTTATTTTGCTTCCGATCGTACAAAATGTAATACTATGTTCTAATATTTAGCTATAAAAAAATCTAATTTTATTGGCTTTAGGGATGAATGGTATTGCGCCTATACAGATTTTGTAATATTTTATTGATTTGAGCTTATTATCCAGTAATTGATAATGGGTTGGTGTATCCCTCCGGTGATGTAACCATATCATCTCGTCGACGCATTAAATCCAACAGATCATTTAATAATATTTTTAATATTTTATTTGACGCTGTGCATAAGACAAAACACCTGCAATTGCGTTTCTAAAGTGTTTACGAGCAAAACCACTGAACGTCTTGATAACGATAATCTGAGGCCAGTTTAATGGAGAGGTTATAACGTCACTTGCGACTGCATTAGCCATGACATTACACTATGATTGCGTAAATAACAATATTTGAGGACAATGAAGCGGTCACAGTCGTCAATTTAGTATCGTGGTTGCAAAAACTTGTGGTTGCAAAAACTCGTGGTTATAACTTTTATCGATACACACCACTGTGGCAGGGCAATCGTTAGAACAACGCTATATCGTTTCGTTAAGCAACGCTCATTAAACCGGCCCCATGTATGTGTCTATGCTCATAGTCCAATAAATATATGACCGATATTAGGAGCGTAATCATAACATCCGTTGTTATAATGATCCATTAACGCGGATTGCGAAGATATAAGTGGCTTTCCATCAAAATGTCTGCGATAATACTTGATAATTCGGTAACAACTTTAAAAGTTTCTGAGATATAACGGCAATATGTGTAGCTGTTAATTTTCCCAACGTGCAAATATATAACCATCCCCACTGGTGAACAAGCTACAATTTGGTGTATATTCTACTTTATATCAAAATGGTCGACAGAGGGCAGAATCTGTGATAAAAGATACCTCGGCAAAAAGTAGGCGTTCGGTTTCTCTATAAATATTTCTCATTATCATGCACAGCTACGATAAGGCAATCGGAGTTTGGCGCAAGTCTGCTTGAATATTTAACAGCGATATGGAATTCAGTTAAACATTTACTTTTAGACTATATTCAGTCGCTTGATGATGTCCTGTGGTCTTTTTAGATAGTGCTATAATAATGCCATCAGGTTTTACAAAATAAGTATTGAAGCATGTTATATAAATCTCTTCACCCTCCTCTCACTTTACTAACAATTGTCATGAAACCATGGGAATCTATGTGGTAAAAATATACAAACACGCTTATTCACGTAATGACTCATAATTGACACGTAAGGCTTTAGCCTTTATAATCTTTACGGTGAAATTTAGACATAAACCGCGTATGCTCACTGTTGACGAACATCTGTTATCAATACTTTGGCTGCGATTCGTGAGTACACATCCTTTCTACTCTGCCTTGTGCAGAAATACGGGTTTCAATCTCAATGTGTGAATAATTATATATATTATACAATGCTTTGAATGTTTGATTGAGTTATAATATTTCAATGTTTTGGAAATTGGTTTCTGACAGGATGTGTATTATATAATAGGCTATGATAGGAGGCAATGTTTTTAATGTTCACACGTGTGCTGTAGTATGTACAATAAACCATCTCGGCATGCTTTAATTACTTTATTATTTTTAAAAGATAAAACACACCATTACTTGAAAGAAACGCGCAAAACTAATAACATCGTTGATTGCTGGTCTTCTGTATCGGGATCAACCTATGGCGGTGTGAAAACACAAAAATTGAACTTCCAATTCGCCGAGTAGCCAACAGACTTCCTCTGGAGGATGCCGCCATAAGGCACATCCCCGAGTTTACGACTAATTCCATCGTACCAAATTCTATTGTAGCATTTTTCCCAGATAATAGATACATTTATATTTATTACAATAATTTACTTGTCTTTTGTTGCTTAGAATACCAATTGTGCAGTATCATAATAATTATGAGACTTGGACTTTCGCCTACACATTATTGTATACAGAAATTCATAATTTATTAAGTTACTGCATGTAATTACATTTGGATAGTCATAAACGTATTCTAAGCCTTTAGCAACACGAACATTATCAAGCAATATTTGCATATATTGGTGACTTTTTAAAGGCACACTGCTATTTGTAACATATTTGTCTCGTTCCAAATAATTACAGACATAATTTATTAAGTTACTACAAACACATTGGCTATACATTATATTGATATTGTAAGCAATAATATCTAAGTAAATATTAATTTTACAGGCACAATACCTAGTTTTAAGACGACTTTCACTGTGATTGCGCGGCTAATGCTATCTGTAGAGTATTTCTGGATAATGGAGTAATTTATAGTATTAACATTTACTTACATCTTATTGCTTACAATATCAATATACATATGTACATTGTATTTATATCCAACGCGTTTGTAGTAGTTTAATATGGTCCTTGGACTTTTATCTACAATAGTTGGCACGTGAGAACTTATTTTAGGTGGTTTATAGTAGAAACGTTCTTAGTTTTGCCATATTTTAGACAAAAGTATACATTAAGCTATTATAACCAGTTGGATGACCACGGACACATTGGATACACATACATTTATATTGATATTGTAACATGTAAGTAAATGTTAATTTTAATAATAAAGAATGCCCCATTACCCATAAATATAATTATTACAAATAGCAAGCACGGTAGCATTCGTCTTAAAACTAGGCATTATCGCTTTAATAAGAAATGATCCATGAACTACATGCTCGAACTGTAAGCTGTCAAGACATACCTCAGCCTCATGACAAGCATAGCTCGGGAAAGAGAACAGAATTGCAGAGTTCCCAAAGTGAAGACTGGAGCTATTGATGTTGTAGAGGATACAAATGAATTCAGTTAATGCGGCGGATCGCGTAAGTGAATCTTTGATATACGTTCCTGGTTGGAACCGTGACTAGACTGCCAACAGGACGACTTATCCTGAATCGCTTTTATATTGGTATTATCATACAAAATTAGATTCAATTACAGTTAATTTATCTTTCTGTACAGATTACAGAATTTGCAAGTGTCGATTATGGGTCTATACGTTTTTACATTCATACTACTTGACTTGTGCCCTTTTATGTAATCATTCAGTATGGGTTTGTTATTTTGTTCATTAAAACGTTCAGCATCTAAATACGATTTTATGCATGCTAAATTACTGAAAAGGAATGTCTGTTACAGATGCCTCGTGAAAGTTAGTTATAGCTTATTTACGTGCTTATATCCAAATTAAGGTTCAAGCACATTCTGTCATGGCCACGCTGTCTGTCCAGGAGAGACGTTTGTTAGTATAAGAGAAATCCGCTACCCCTATTAGGTAAATAGCAAGAGATCTTTAATAGGCACTTTCCCAGACAGGTTAGTACATACCACGGCCTGTTATACCAGTTGTGGCCACTGGTCGGTTTAAGTACACCTACCCATTAAGCCTTACGGAGCACTCTCTCTGGGTTGGAGCCAGTACTGGGATTATTGCACGAATGGTATTCGAACCCAGTACCTACTAGCCTCAAACCCGATGCGTTAATCAATGCTCGCTGTCGCACTGAACACAGCCTTAAAACTATGCCCTTGTAGCGGATCATGCCGAGTAGGTTGAAAGGGGTGGGGTGAATGTGCGTGAACCTTTAGTGGATGTGCACACCCTAAATCAAGGTCAGACCAGACCAGACCAGACCATCACTGCGCTACGGGGGTCGCTGCCTCGTGAAAGTATTAACTAGTATCACCGTTGGTGTATTTATGGGCGATGCATTTGAACAATGGTGTATTTCTACCAGTTTATGGAACATGTATTCACGACAGGTATCTGTTACAGTATCTGTTCAGTTTAGAGAGTTCCACTCAGCACGGCACTGACTGTATAAGTGCAAACTGTCAATGGTCACAGCAATTAAATGGCGTTCTTACGAATAAAATCTCATGGTTCTCTTGACCACAATCACTTGTAAGTCTGATCAGCAGGTGGTGTATGATTAGTCACCTGCATCAGCATCGCCTGTGGCCTTTAATTATGGATCGTGTCTTTGTGGTTCTTGCAAGTGTGGCTTTTGCTCCATGTTATTAGCTTAGTGTTGTTGGTTTTTAACATGTCCGTCTTTTACTAGATACATGTACATGTATATCAAACATCATGACACGTTTGTAGGAACCGAGGTCTGGACGGTTGTACAATTCTATTTAGGAATCTTGTTAATTCCAAAACAAAATTGCATACCGTACAAAATTAGTTTTATTCGGTTTTATATATAGTAAGACTATAACATAAATATAGCAGTAATATGGAACGTTATGGCAGAATGTCATACGTATTGTGGGCAAGATTGGAAATTTAATTGTTTTATTATTATTCAGTAAAGAACTGCTTGTATACAATAGTGTTGCAAAACGGATGCCATCCTACGTGCGCATCTAATGCTATGTGCAACATATTTCTGACTAATAGAACATATGTGTATATCTATGCAGTGAGTTTGTAGTAGCTTAGTATGGTCCTTGAATTTTTATCCTTAGTACGCAAAAAGTAATTTTACACCCAATTACACAATAAGTACTATAGCAATTTGGATAATCAGAGGATATACATGTACATATATTGATATGTTAAGCAATAACATGGTATTTGCGCAGCTAATGTTATTTGTAGCATATTTCTGGATAATGGTGTGTATTTTTTAGTATTACAATTAACGTTTTAATTGCTTACAATAATGTTTATGAATATATGATCCTTGGACTTTTGTTTACAATAATTTGACACGAGACAAAAAAATTATTAGTTTAGTCTAAAGTACACATTAACCTATTATAACCATTTGTATGACCAGAAATACATTGGTTATACATAATTATATTGATATTGTAAGCAATATGATGTAAGTCAATATTAGCCAGCAATATGTTACAAATAGCATTAGCTGCAGAAGTACGGTGGTAATCGGCTTAAAACTAGACATCGTGCCTTTCAGACGAGACTACTTGTGGTATTGAGTCTACAGTTTCCTATTCATTCAATAAACCAGATGAGCGATAAGAAAAACATCGTGCAATAATTATACAGTAATTCACAGTGTGTCTTATACCATATATATAAATATGTCGAACACCGAAATAACAGCTTAAGATGTGATCCACATCAATAAGATGTTGAGAGTGTATGTTGTCAGCGGCGAATTCATTGCGCCCACTAATAGAAAACCGATCCAATAAAGTAGAATATTAGTCTTTGTCAAGTCGGAATGATTCAATTGTCACAAACAAATTGCTATATTTATTCTTTTCCGCTCCTGCATGCGAATGAGTTGTCAGCTGAGATGGGTTCTTTATTGATTCGCTTTGATGCAAATGTGTCTAATAATTACAGGAAGCCCAATTACAAAACGTTCACACAGTGTGTTTTAATATGGTGTACACTTCATAAGTCACACACCTATCCATCTCGAGGGCCATAACCCAAGCGTTTTGATGAGACTATAAAACGGTTAGCGTTTACCATACAAACAACAGTGTCGCTGATTAAAACCAAACAAGTCAGTCGGTGCTGAGATCAGCAACTACGAATATAACAATCGATTAATGCTCAACATATTACCTTTAAGTTTGGCTAGCACAGTTTGGCTAGTTATAAAACATAATTATTGGAATGTGTTTGCAAATACTTAAAGCATGCATGCAGGTTGCTATAAAATCAAACTGTGCTCAACATTTAACAGCTTGCAATCAACCTACGCTCAACATTTAACAGTTTTATATATGGTTACTATACCACGTTATCAACGTTGCATCGGTCTGCAAAACGTATAGAAAAACTAAAAATAATTTCCTTGCAGATCAAATTTCATAGAATCGAATCTATTGCATAATATATAACACAGCTATTAAAAAATCAATAGATTTAAGAGGAATTGGTCTCATTTTTTGTCCTGTTGTAAATTGAGCAATCAGTTATTTGCTGAAAATTTAAATAAGCTACTAAATTAACTATTCTATTACACTAATGTAGCGTAAAGTATTCTGAGATACTTTTTAAACTGTTACATGTTGCATAAACACCCACATAAGACACTAATTAAATTCAAGCAAGAGTGGTGGTTCTTTAAACATTTGTATCTGACATAAATTATACATCTTTGAAAGTCACTGTACAATTTTTCTCTCAAGTCCCCTAAACTGATTTCATCCTCAAATTTCTGTATGCGATCCTGTTTATCAATACGATATATTAAAGCCATTGTTTGGAATTTAAATGGGATGCTCAAATCGCGCGCATCACAGCATTAAAAATAAGAATATTATCAAAATTATGGAACTATTTTCATATAATAAGAGTCCAGATGTTTAATAATGCCGTGACTGTGCACATGCAGAGGTATCGGGTTTCCTCTGTGACCACTGTACAGTCGATATCACCGTGCGCTTGACATCCAATAACCGCTGATTAATAATCAATGTATTCCAGTGGGATCGTTATTAAACAAACAAGCTTTGTATACACAAATGAAGTACTGTACAAACAGCGATGACATCAAGTACGATGTTTTTTTAAACTCGAATCAGTGGATTGAAGCTTTCAGATTAAAATTGTCACAACAGAATGCAATGGCGGATGGCCAATCTATTATGTTTTTACTAACTGATTTGCAGCAGGAAATTCCTACTTCATTGTGGAGTTAGCACAGCGGTGGTTGGCATTAGTTTAGTTCCGTGTTATCATGGATTAATCCACATGGAGGTTTAGTACCACGGAAACAGACCGCCTTGCATGATACATCCAATCAGATCTTTTTATTATTTTACCGGATATTGCTTGATAAAACATGTTCCTCGTCGGTTTGTTTTTATTGTCTAATTGGAATTGAAGGTATTTCCGTTTTCCGAGAAATCTAATACTAGAAAGCCTACTTAATATATTCAAAGCCTTTTAAAAGCCAGCTTTATGAACGAAAAATAATTAGAGGTCGTTAGATGTATAACAAGATGTTCTAAAGTTTAGTCTAGACAGATCAAAATGATAAAACATTGACATGGTCAAATGTGTATAGATCTATGCATAAGGCAAAACCGTAGGGCGATCATGACAAAGTCGACATGGCATGTACTCACTAATCACGGCCAAAGCAGAGATGATACCAGGTGTTCGCGAAAGTTGGGCATTTGTTGGTCAAAGTATAGTATTGCATCAGACATATTTATCAAGATGCGTCATATCGTAAATTAATACCCTTATGGATAAGCAATATCTGCGTCACATCACAGAGATATGCCCTAGTGAACCAGAGCAAGACGGAAATGGGTCCACCGCCATTGATCAGTAGTTTTCACTGGCACAAGTTCATTCGCGAATACAACAACAAATAATTTATTAAAGCCACACTTTATGTAGAAGATTAGATACTGGCACACGTACATTCGCGAACACAACAAATAATTTATTAAAGTCTCACGTTATGTACAAGAATAGATAAAGTTAAAAAGAAACATTAAAATACAGAAGGCATTATGAGACTAAAAAAACAAACACATTCTAAATAAAGAGCACGTTAAGAACCGAACAGCATTAGTGAATATTTAGAACGTATCGGGTTTTGGCTTGCAGATAATAGGTGGACAAAAAACCGGAACACGTAGTTAAAATCCTATTAAAACAGATTGTAACATAATAAAAAATAAGTTAAACGAATTAACTACTGCGTATATTAAACTAAAAAATCTCTTCCTCGTAAAATTATAGAAAATATCTTTTTGCAGCTAAAAATGCAAAGTCGACATAACAGTGTGTTTTAAATCAAATAGCTGCTGCCGATTATTAAACGTGTTCCAGTGGGAGCGGGACGTAGCTCAGAGGTAGAATGTCCGCTTGTGGCGGGATGGGTCGAGAGATCGATCCTCCACAACGCAAAACATTTTTATG
>JAUTCZ010010126.1:0-13387 GCA_032273805.1 Melanodrymia brightae | reverse complement strand
GTCCTATTTTTGTGTCCAAATTATATAACTTTAGGTTAACAAATAAAAATATTTTAATGCAAATACATACAAAAAATAGTCAGAAAAATCTGCTATTTTCAATGGCCGACGATGGATTTTTCTGACGATTTTTGGTATGTATTTGCATTACAATATTTTTATTTGTTGACCTAAATTGGACTTTTTTAGTATTTTCAAAAATGTTTACCTCTATGTTAAACGAAACTAGTTATCTACGAAAAACATACTACAAAAGTTGTGACACGAAGTATAGTATTGGAATACTCAACGTCATTGGTTTATCTGTGGACCAATCATTAAAGTATTGATAGTAAAATAGTATACATTGTTTTGAAATATTTTATTGAACATTTCAAATGGATTGCACAATAAGCAGAGCCTATATAAGTGCTAAGGGATCATACATAAATATTAAGGTGCTTCGCAATCTGAACAAAATTAGGATGGGGTTTGATCCCCTCCCTCCCCTTTTTATCCTAACATAAAACACTGATGAACTGTGGACCCATGTTTTTATATGGAAAGCAATCCGAGCTTGGCTTGTGTACCTATAAAACATACACAAAATTACTATTTATTTATTTATAATATTCTGTAAGGCAGTGAATGTGGCTCCCCAACCTGTCTACTACCTATGTTCATGACAAAATAAATCTCTTTAAAAAACAAGTTTAAAACATTTATTTTTTATTTTTACACTTTGGAAGAATACAAGAATTTTTTATAACAAGATATTTTTGTTCACGTCTCTCTTACAGGGTAGCGGCGAAATCTGAACATCACCTACTACAACAGCGATTATCACTGCTGAGTTTGCAGCGACAGACAAACGCCCGGTCAGTTCGTGAGATTCAAATGGTCGACATGGCCGGAGAAGCCGATTCGCTGAACAGACAGTTTGTGGACAGTCTCAATGACCAGTTTGTATTCAATATTTATCTTAGTGGGTATTCAATGGTTGGCAGTCGCAATAACCAGTTGGTATTCAATACTTTAACTGCCAATGATTACGTTAGTGGGTTATTAAATAGATCCTTTCCCCCACCGCCCCCCACCCCCCCAGTCTTTTGAGGACACAACATATTACTTGTATAATTATGCAATATTTTATTGTATTAAAAAATCTATATTTAAAATAAATCATGTATATTTAAATCAAGAATATCGATACCCAAAACAATAATTAGAACCTGGTGTCTTGACTCAACAACTCGGTTTAGATGACGAGTATGTTACAAATAGATGTTATGCCCATAATAATGTCGTTCTAAAGCACAGGGCCCGGTTCTTCGCATCCTGGGTTAGCTTAACCACTAGTTAACACTAACCATGGGTTAAATTCCTTAACCCAGGGTTGGCTAATCACAGGTTAAAAGCTGGGTTAGAGTATATTTAACTCATAGTTAGCGCTAACCAACGTTTGAACAACGCAATTTTAACCAGTAGTTAAATTTAACTCATGGTTAGGCATTTAACTCATGGTTAGGCACTTAACTCAGGGTTAGCGCTAACCCAGGATTCGAACAGCCGGGCCCAGATATTGGGTGTCAGAACATGATAGAAATTAAATAAACTCAAGGAAACAGATTTCCAATGAAATTACAATAATAGCTACGTGTTTGTCTTGACCAGTGATGTGGCTACTTGTACAGTTTACGTTTTGCCTATGCACAGTAAATTAAACGATCTTAACACTTTTTGAATGGCTTTCAACCTTCCATGTACTACACATATTAAAACAAAAATACTCTTCATATTAGGGCTAAGACGTAAATGCTCATGGTAAAAGAGTATTACTTTTTCTTAGTACTATTATACACTATTTATCTACCACACAGAACATAGTGTTTGCCCCATTTAGCGAGATATAGACGACAATTATTTCCCTAATGACTAGAGGTGGAACAGTTATTAATGTTATATGTGGCAACTGATGTATGATGATTGACCAAATGCCACTTAGTTGGTACATGTATTAGCTAAAGTTAGCGAGAAACTTTCAAAAAGCAGACTGGATCCTGGTCGTATTATTATTAATGATATAATCTCAATAGATACGTTCATGTGGAGATCGGTTAAAGATGAGGCATTAAATTGTGCCCTAGAAGCTTGATTGTACTCCACATTATGTTCCGTTAAAGACAGGTCAAATATACAATATATGTTCCTGGATCAAGTGTTATGGTACTTAAGATGTTTTCATTTGGAGACGATTCAAATATAAGAGATTTTCCTAGGCGAAACTGCAATGTACTAAATGTAGCTGCATTCTACTTTAATCGGGTTGGTTGCAAATCTATCTACAACACATTTAGAAAAACACTCCTTAGTTAAAGCTTATTGCAGATCAAATTCATGCTTTAAAATATAATCACGTGCTTGTGGACATGACAGGAAATACGCGATTAGTACCGTTAAAATCTACCAAATGATACTGCCGTTTTAAGTTATACTGTAATATACATGTAGTTTGAATAATAGAATAGATGTGTAGGTTACACGGCAATCATCTGTCTTATTGTTTCTTCTTACTAACAATATTTCTGCTGAATTTACTGAATTATCCTGAGTTTGAAGATGGATACCACCCTACGGGCACAACTAATGATATTTTAAGCATATTTCTGGCCAATAGAGCATTTCTATTTATTAAAGTTAACATATACATGTACTTAAATTTTAGTACGTAGTTTTAAAATATGCATTTATCCAATGAGTTTGTAGTAGCCTTGTATTATGTATTATGGAGAAGGCCTAGTAAGTTGAAAAACGTGTGCCTAATCCATTTGTTTTTATAAAGCAATAAAATATGTTTCAAATCAAATCAGCCTTGCATAGGGTCCTTGGACTTATGCCTACAACGACACAAATTATTTTAGACAAAAGTATACATTAAGCTACTGTAACAATTTGGATGACCAAAAACACATACAATATACATATATTGATATTGTAAGCAAAAAGATGTAAGTAAACGTTACTTACAATAACAATAAATGTTCTATTAGCCAGGAACCTAATACTACAAATAGTTTTAAATGCGCATGTACGGTGGCATCCATCTTAAAACTCGAGAGTGTACTTTAGTTGTTGTCCATAATTTTTGGTTATATTTGCAGTTATTCGTGCCAGAATCGAAGAACTTCGACAACATCTTGGTGACAAAGCCCTGATGTTGAAAAAGAAAAAGAAGTTTTATAAAAAAATTGGTGTGACAAAAAGAGACAGAAAACTGCTAAATCCTTTGATAGAACGCGGTGCGCACTGTCAATGTGACATCGCCAATAATACAAAAACCAAATATCTTATTATGGGCAACAAAAAAGATCACAGGTTTGTTCTGTCTTACATTATTCCATGGCAGAAAAAGCACCGGCCGTTCAGACTGTCTCTCAAAGCAATCAAAATGAAAAAGGAAGATGTGTGTAAAGATATTTTACAAAAGATTTCTGCTGGTGGTACAGACAGGTCAGAGAAGCGCTTACGAAGAAAGAAAGGTGGAAAGAAAGGAAGAAAGAAGAAGAAGAACAAAAGAAATAAGAAAAAGAAAAACAAGGGAAAGAAGAAGAAAAGGGGAGACAACAGGAAAGGCCCAAAACGAATAAAATGGAAAAAGAAGAAAAAGATGAACGGAAGGCCAAAGATCAGTGTGTAGTAGAAAACAAACCCCCGTCAAATTTGTTGAGTAAAGAACAGCATTCTTTTTTTTACTGTGCTACTTTCCTTCCCTTCCACACGACTCTACATATGATGTTTTGAACTATTCGGAAAAGAAGAGTTCCGCGGTTAGACATACAGTTGGGTTGGGTCATTTTTGGTGTGCTTCCATCAGAAAACTGTTCAGGCACACCTGTCATGGGCACAACCTCTGACTTCGCCAGAGAGTTCTGTCCACGACAGGTTTTAGAATGTTGGGACGGGGGCGCGAAAACCATGTTTTGATTGCTTTTCATGTAAAAACATCTGTCCATAGTTGATCAATGTTTTATGTTAGGATTATACTGCGTGTCTGAACATTTGTAGTATGTTTTTCGTAGATAACTTTAGTTCCGTTTAACGTAGAGAAAAAGGTAAACATTTTTTTAAATAAAAAAAATGTCCTATTTTTGTGTCCAAATTATATAACTTAAGGTTAACAAATAAAAATATTGTAATGCAAATACATACGAAAAATCTGCCATTTTCAATGGCTGACGATGGATTTTTCTCTACGTTAAACGAAACTAAAGTTATCAACGAAAAACATACTACAAATGTTCAGACACAAAGTATAGGATTGGAAAGGGAGGGAGGGGGTCAAACACAATCATAACGTTGTTTGGATTTTGAAAAATATTGCCATTATTGCACGTCCTTTATCTATTATACTTGATGTCAAAAATGCTGTATTCATGTTTTGTAGAACAATCAAATGACTCACCAAACGGTTAGACTTGTTGGATTTGGTGTTACAAATGATATATTGTGATTTTCATTTACTTGTGTACTATACAAGATTTCATCCAAGTATACAGTGAATCTGATTGGTTCATTGCTGTAATTGTATTATAAAGCTGACTAAGGTGGGTCTGCTAGTGTACAGTGAATCTGATTGGTTCATTGCTATAATTATTGTATTATAAAGCTGACTAAGGTGGGTCTGCTAATGTACGGTGAATCTGATTGGGGTGAATCTGATTGGTTCGTTGCTGTAATACTATTATCTAGCTGACTGATGTTGGTCTGCATGTGTACAGCAGATGGAGAAATCAATAAAACATGGAGAAATATTAAATGGTCTCAAATTTCTTTGTTTCAAAATATCTAATGAGCGAAAGCAATTTAAATATGGTTTTGTACAATGAGTTGTAAGATAAATGGTATTTAACCGAGAATCTTACATTGTGTCTTATTCTGATAATAATACTGTCAATGTTACCACATTTTCACTCAACATGGTCAACCAAACAGTCACCTAGGCATGGTTAGGTGCCTAGGCATCGCTGGCTCCATAAGCCTAAACAACACCCCTTCACAATCCTGGCTACTGGTCTGGACTATGGATGTTAGTTTTGGATATATCTCTAGATATAGTTCGAGTGTCGTCCAGGCAGAAAAATGTTCATCTAGACCCTTGTCAGTCGTCTGCCTAGGAGGTTTTGGCGATCTGCTGAAGCCTAGGCGACTGTTTGGTTGAGGCCACCACTTTAGCTCCATTAGCCTTCATTCAGTAGCTGCATCGTTCAGCCAATCAGAGGTCATGAACTCTCAAAAGATATCTCCCACATTGTGAAGGATTCAAAATTTCGCCAAACATCTCTACTTGGCGTTACTTCCGCTGTGGTGTAAGAAAGAGTGGGATCTAGCTCAGTGGTTAGAACGTCCGTCTGAGGTGTATGGTCGAATAATAGCTTCTCGGATGATTGGATCCATTAGAACCCATTTTTCTAATTCCAACCAGTGGTTTATAAGTGAAATATCAAAGGTTGTGGTGAGTGCCATCCTGTCTGGAAAGGTGCATTTAAAAGATCCCTTGCTACAGTGTTGTAGTAGAGGGTTTCTTCCGTGACCATGTATTACAATCGGCTTTTGATAGACATCCAATAGCCAATGATTAAATAATTAATTAATTAATGAGTCGTTAAAAAACAAAACTTAATAGCTTTTAGCTTTAATACAAAACAATATTTGTGTATAAAAGATCATAGTAACTGGCTCAACTCGCCAGATGAAATGGGATCATTTTGTTATTGTCAACTAGGTAACATAAAGTTCGTAATATAACCTTCATTAATAAATTGTGTAAAATGCTAGTAGCTTTAATACTGTGAAATCTTTTTTTTCCATGTGGTCTTATTTTTGTGGGCTAGTGCAGTCAACGAATTTAAGAACCCACCAAAAATATAATACATGTACACCCAAACTATAATACCACAATGCAATACTCGACGAATTCAACTACCCATTGAAATACGTTTTTTTTAGAAAAACCACGAAAATAAAAGATTTCACAGTATTATTGTCATGACTACACCATAAAACTCTCGGTAGGACGGGAGAGGTTGAGTGACCAGCAAACCTCGTTACACTCTGGGTGAACTTTGTCCCAGAATCCTCGCATACCACGTGTTCCGATATCTCCACCACTCAGCTTGTTCGTACCAAGCGTGTGGAACTCTGGCTTTACCAAGAAGATCGCTCCTTTGCCGTTCGTGGGTATCCAGCCCTCTAGGTCAACCAGCATCAGTTTCCCGTTCGTCTGCACGTACGTGAAGTGCGTTAGGGCCGTGGCCAGGTCATGGCATATACTGTTGCTACAGTCGAGGTTGTTGGTAATTTTCGTAAAGGCACCTTCCCTGTATGGCTCGATGTTTAGCCAGTCATCGATTTCACCTGAAGAACGGCAAACAAATGCTATATTAACCGTTTTATTCAATATTAGCTGGATGCGCCGAAATATTAACAGATGTGTAATGGATGATCTGTTTTAATTGATGCAGCATAATTATGGTATACTTTACGATTAAATTTTATGAACTCTTTAGTCCTTTGTAGAAGTGGACCCATTATTTCCAACCAGTAATCCACAACTGGTCCATCAAAGGGCGTTGTGTGTCCTGTCTGGTCTGGGAAAGTGCACATTATTCGAAGAGTAACCTTTGTGGCGGCAGCAGCTTTCCTCTATGACCAAGTGTCGATATAACTGTTTGACATCTAATAACTGCTGATTAATAATCAATGTGTTCCAGTGGTATCGTTAAAGAAATAAAATTGTATCATCTTTCGCAAGTAAATGTCAAGTGATTATTGACAATACTGGACCAAATAGGCGAGACAAAAACTAGAATTAACTCAATACCTGAAGGTGACAGAATCTGTAGATGGTCCAAGGGAGCGAATTGGAGCTGGACGTTACTCTTGTAGTTTTGCAGTGCGTAGTTAAACAGTGTGACCAGGATTCCCGCCGTCTTCTGGCAGACGATATCCTGAAGGTACTGACTCGGTGGGCGCTGTTTTACATACCGCTTCCCTATATACCTAGAAATACCACAACAAACTATGGTTTGGTCATGACAATCTGAGTCTTCAAACGTTTGACCAGTCAATAGCAGATATATGACTAATTTTAATATCAAAGGCAGAATTGATGGGAAATGACGAAGTTTAGATTACATGATGCCGGGTGTTTGCAAAAGCTGAACATATCCTGCCTGACTGGTGACGCGAATCATAAAGCAGTCATGGTTTTGTTAAGTTAACCTAGTAGCTCTTTCAAATAGTCTTCGAGGCCACTGATAAGGCTTTGGTTTTGAGGGGAAAGTGGATATAAAAGATTCACTGACTATGTTCTGGGGACAATACATTTTTCAAAAAGAAAGATTGATTTGATACTTATCGAATAACAGCCACGTGTGACAGCTGTAAAAATTGTCTGCAGATTAGATGCAGAGGAGCAGAAAGTTTTGGCGCGAAACTTTAACGACTAGCACATACATTTGAGCCAGATGGGCTGGAGGCAGGTAACGGTGTGTTTGAAAATAAAATTGATATAAACCTATAAAAAAGACAACAACAACAGTTAACAGTTTAGGTTTCTGTATAAACTCAAAAGGTTTACCTGCGTAACACTTCATCTTGGTGGAGAAAGATGGCGTCAAATAGTTCGTGCTTGCAATTCCTGATGTCGTCTCTTGTAGCTTTCTTAGACAGACAGGCCAGTGTGGTGTGAGATGTCCACAGGCCAGTTACTGGGTTAAACCTCATCAGTCTGGCCTCTGCAACAAAGATAAAAGTGCGTTTGTTTAGCGACACCACTGAATCACATTGATTATTAATCAGCAGTTATTGGATGTCAAACGTACGGTTATATCGACACTTGGTCACAGGCTACTCTTCAGATAACAGCAAGGAATCTTTGTATTTAACAAGCTAACAATAGTGAACAAACTACGTGTATAGTAAGTCCGCCTACGCAGAACTTTATACATTATTATTTTAACAACCCAATAAAATGGCACATAATACGCTGCGGGCACTCTAACCGGGGGAAATATATATCCTAATTTCTCACTGAGAAATTATCAAAATTGGTGTAACGTGTCATTTGATTGGGTTGTTAAAACCATCCCAGCCTATATTATATTGAACACACCAAAAATATTCTTACTTTTGACACTTGCCAAGGAATTGCTTTGACCGCTGGTTTCCTTGCTACACACGGTAGGTTCGTCCAGCAGAGCTTTAATGCTTTCCGCCGAACTACTGATGTCTGAAGCCCCACTGTGCACGCCGCTATCATTGCCCGTGACGTCACAAGACTCGCTAGTCGACGTACAGTCCACGTAGGTAGGCATGAACGTATCGACAAGCGGTGGAAACTCCGACCTAAACGAAGCAGTGTACGCATTAATTGCGCTCAGATTCGAGTACACCGCCTACGGATTATCCTGTGGGACGGGCGTGTCATCGTTATCCACCTTACAGCCACACAGATCCTGAAACAGTTCCAGTGGGATGTCGAAATCCGGTATCCCGTAAGTCTTGAAACTCACTGGCAGGCCAACTTCAAGCGGTTCTCGTTTGTTTGCCGAATCGTCACCTTCTGTTGAGGATTGCGAACTGGTCTTGTGGGAAGTATCACTGGGCATGGTGTCCTGTTGTAGTCTACATTCTGCTACGCACGTGTCACTACATCCGCCTGCCGTGGGGTCAATCATTTCCAGACCTAGCTCCGTCATCAAACAGTTTATTACAGAGACCTCGCGATGGCCGATTTCTATGGATGTTTTCTGATACGCATCAGTCAGCTGTCTGCAGTAGTTTGCGAACAGCAGAATCGCCGTCTGCTCCAGCCTGAAGGCGTATTTCTTATCCTCTGGACGGCTGGAGAATTTCAGAGCCAACATCATGAGGAATATCGTCCTGACGTATTCGAAGAACTGGCATCTCGTCTCGAGCTCCACCTTGGACTTGTGGACGCCCAGACTAGCCGTTAGTTCAGTGAGGACGCGAGTGATGATGGGAAGATACACCGAAGGATCTTCGTAACGTGCTGCATACATGATCAGGGCCTCTGCCGACTGATTCTGAAGTAACACAAAATATTTGAAATATAAAATGGGAATATTAAACTTAAAAAACACTTATGAGCACGAGTGGGATTGCTGTATTTTTCAGATGAAGTTTTATATACACATGTACAAGCATTACGATATACTGGTTTTTCTCACTCATTTTGATGAATAAAGATAAAGTTGGTTTGTATATTGACACCACTGAAGTACCGGCTATTGGATGTCGACACGTGGTCACAGAAGACATGATAGCACGCACCACAGCCTTTGGTGTACTATTCGTGGATCACTGGTAGGAATGGAAATAGCCCAAAGGGTCCAATGAAGATAGATCATAAATTTGACCTCACGCACCCCAAGCAGACTCTTGTGCTGAGCTCTACATCCCGCTCCCATTTTTATACAATGAACTGAATAGCGAGTTTTAGTTCAAGCATGCTGACAGTATTAGACAAAACATCTGGCCACAACTCGGAACAATCGGAGAAAATCCTTGGGGCGTAAGAGACGACCTGCTGCTGATTGTGGAGTTCGTGGAGGCAGTAAAACTCATGATTTGAATTCAAGGAGCATTAAGAAACTGAACGCAGAACAAGAAGAACAAGAAGAGTTCAAACATATGAATTAAGTCTGTAAACAAGTACCTGACACTTTGCAGCAATGGGCGCAGTCTTAGCGAGCAGAACCGCTTCCTTGGCGGCCACGTGTGCCTGATAGAAGCGGTCGTCATGCTGCAAGCCAAGCAGGTCTCGGATGTCTTGATAGTCGCCATTGGTGATGCGACACAGGCATTTGGATATAATCTCCAGGGAGGCGATCATTCCCTCGGTGTCCCTACCAGGTAAACATCCGAATGATCTGATTGACTCCACCAGGGGGCAGATCGCGTCTTTCCAACAGGCTATGAGTGGGAAATAGAAATAAAACTAATCACTTTAAAAGAAGAAATGTGTCTGGTGAATTCAAATAGTAACGTAATGATGGATTCAGGATGATGTCCATAAGTTTCAGATCCTTGCCCCCATCCCGCCCCTATCCTACCAACCCCACCATCACCACTTTGGCAGCCAATGGTCCATTTCTCTGGAGGTAAATATGTTGTGTGCAATGCGAAAGAATGAATTGCAAAGCATTAGCTTTAAAAATCCGCTCTTGGAATTTCATTCAGCTTAGATTTGAGCAATTACTATCTACTTCCTCCCATTTTAAAATCCCGAGATTTATACATTGGCAAATCACTTAAATTTGTTATGTAAAATTTGATGTGTAAACAATACTAAACGCAACCTTTTTTAAAATGATGATATCATCAACAGTCAAGAGAAAAAACTAGGTGGAGAGTAAATAAAGATATTACAAATGATTTGCTTGTCAAGTCAATCAATTTTATTATATTTCAATCACTATATTGTAGTAACACTAGTATATCAATGACGTACATAGATGGTAGAGAATCTGCCCTGTCACCTGGACACACAGACCTCTTATCTTGTAAAACTGGTCGTCTGTTTTGTAAATCCACGTGCATCCTGAAACGAAGTGAGTAGATTGTAACTTTTGATCATAAGTAACCTACTTGAGTATCAAAACACGTTTTACACACGTTACGATGAAAACAACAGACAAAAAGGCTGTACGTACGACGGCTGCTATCGGGAGCCAAAGTGTCCGCCTGATATTCGAGAGGTTGGGATATTTTTCAAAATATTCTTTCTGTGGATTTACGACTTTTAAACACCAAAAAGAAAAACCTGATCCTATGAACCAATCACTATAAAACATTTAAATTGAGCAATAATTATACATGTAGTTTACCTTTATCTTTCCCATTGTCCAAAATATTGGCCAAGTCTTTGATAGCTCGATTGAATTCTCCAGTTTTCTTCAAGTACTGTGCCTTTCTGATCACCAAGTATGGCGGAATAGGCAACTGCGGCTGGTCGTCTTGGACGTAGGCTATGATGTCGGCTATCAGCTTCAGGTTGCCATGGAAATCAGACGGTAGGTCCAATAGCAGAGTCATAGCAACCGCCATGTCGTACTTCTTGCTTTTCAATGCATACCCAACACACTTCTGCATATACAGTGATTATATCATGGCATGTAATAAGAAACGGTATTTGATAACACGTACGATATCCGTATACGTATTGTAAGCTTTAAACACTAACAAAGCAAGGAAAGTAAATAATTTATTACTAAAACCCTTTTCTAAATGATTTATTCTGGATAAAAGTTTTTAGTTTTTCTTTATTGACGTAATCACAGATACCCAACATTGGTTAAGATGGAGCTATTTATTTCATAGCAAATTCTGTGACAGATTCCCTTTACTCAGAAATACGCGTTTATTGTTAAAAAACGGTAATATTGAGTGGCTTCACTCATCTCTAGAGAGCGGGATATAGCGCAGCGCAAAAACAGCTGCCAGAAGTGGGCTAGGTCCAAGAATTGATCCTCCTCAGTGGACCCGTTTGATTATTTCTCGTTCCAACTAGTGATCTTATACTTCAAAAACTGTGGTAAGGTTATATGCTATCCTGTTTGTGAGGAAAGTATACATAACATATCCTTAGCTGTTATTAGGTAAGTGGTGGTAACGGACTTAATCTGAGACCGTATGTTTGACATACAATGAGTATTAATCAATGTGCTTGAGGCTGAATAATGCGGACAACAAAGTTGGAGAAAATGATAACGTCAAACATTTTCCATCTACTAGACAGAAAAGATTTCCATTATTTTGTACTACTAACTGACATTATTTTATTGTAATATTGTGTGCGCTGCTAGCTTAAGGTACACACTATATATATTACGACATAAAAATCACTAAACATTTTTTGGCGGGAGACGCCATTTTAGCACCTATGACCATTTTCTCTTAAAGGGAAAAGGTAACATACTGTTTATTAGTAGGCAAAATATACGTGATTGTAACGGATTCTTACTTTGAGAACCTGCGTGTTGGACAGTTTTTGTGGCATGTCGCAGACGGCGTAGCGGAAGTTGGGGTTTAGGTTTTCAGGGAGAAATGGCCACTCTCGTCTGAGCGCACAACCCACGTATTGTCTGACGGGCTTCGTGAGCACATGGAAGTACGCGTCCAGGCAGATAGCCGGGTTGTTGGCGTACGTTTCTACTGGAACGCCGTATATTGCTGACAGAATGTCTAGACGAAACAAGATTTGTATTTACTTTATAAAGCAACACTCATTTATTCATTCACTGAGAGGACTTCTTCTTCTACTACTACTACTACTACTACTACTTCTTCTTCTTCTGCGTTCAAGAATAAGTCCTCTCAGTGAATGAATAAATGAGAGGACGATTTGGCCACGGTTAGAGCGATCTGTCAGTTTCAGCGCCCTCTACAACATCCTTTGGATGGATGAAGGCGTTAAACCACATTACCTGTTACCAATTTACTGTTAGTCCGATGGATCTTCTCTTAAACTTGTTTATATGGGCTGTAAGCTTAAACTAACAGCCGATATAAAACAAGTTTAAGGGAACATCTATATAGGACTAATTTACTAGACAAAAGGAAAAAGATCATCATTAAAATTAAATATTCGATTTACTTTTTAGCAAACTATGAACTCTTGTAACGAACAATGTCATATTCAACAGAATGAATAACCACGTCCCAACCCCAATTTCAAAAATGATGATTTTGTGAAGAGCCCAATAAGTAGACTTTAAACATAATGAACATAATAGACAACATAAAAGTCTGTGCTTTTCAGTTCGTATCTGTTTGTTATTCAATAGAAATTAACTTTTTTTGAATGGACCTTATGTGTGGTTCTTTTTAAACAATGTTTAACATGGGGGTATTTCAGACGAAATTCCAAAATTCATTCACATGGGCCCACGGTAACTTGGTACTTTGTACAATGGTAAGCTATGTCTACACATACATTAAGACACGTATATCTCTACTTTACATAACATATTACATTAGATTACATGATACCATCTCATAATATTTTATATTGTATAGTAATAAAGAACTTGATATAGTTCTCTGTGGTTAACATGTTTGACTGTGATACATACCCGAATCATTTTCCGCTGTCCGTAGCGCCTCGTTCAACACATCAAAATTGTCTCTCTCTACGATCTTAGATACCGGGCTTTCCACTTTCGGTTCACTACAATAAATGAAATATTAAAGATTTTTTTAATTTATTATTTTTTTTGTGTGCAAAAATCCAACATGGCCGCCTTTCAAACTTCTGTAAATGTATACAACGAACTACTGATATAACGAACCAATGTTCCTGGTCCCTTGCAGTTCGTTATAAGAG
>JAUTCZ010010015.1:0-13389 GCA_032273805.1 Melanodrymia brightae | reverse complement strand
TAACGAACAATTCGATAAATAAAAAAATGTTTAATCCGGCGATCAGGTTAAACCGGTGACGAGAAATCGGCCCTTAGGCTCACAAAATATTTATTAAGAAATAGTGATCGGTGTATTCCATAATATGCTATCACGTCAACGGTTTGTTAAAATTTCCATTAAATTGCGTCTGGATCAGAAATATAGTTTAAATACATGTGTAGTAACTGTTTTGTCGTATAGGTTTTTTAAAAGGCTATCAATGATGAGCATTATTATTAACCTAAATTTGGCTATTTAGAGTGTTAAAGTGAAACTATCGGCTAACATGCAGATAATCTGATGTATCTCTGAAAATTATGAGCATATATATTTATTATAAAATATACCACCAAACAACACAGTGAAGGCAAAAGTCAGGATGGTTGGCGTAATTCAAGTATATGTTTTTTTTTCATAGGTATGGTGGTTAATAAGAAATCAAATTGGCATCAAGACCGATAACTTCAGTAACATTGTACATCTCATCGGACAAAATTGTTGAAGGCGTTAATAAGCGTATACAAAATCAAATAAAGTCAAACGTAAATTTAAAAAAAATAAATATTTGATTCCAAAGGACAAAAGATGTGCTGCTAAAAGAATGAAAAATCATAATAAAATTACGCTTATAAACAACACAGGTGAGCTATAGACAACAAACCATTATCTTAAAAACTCCCATGTAAAAGAAATATAAGAAAATAGACTGACTGATTACATTTGTTTTAGGTGCCTTGTCCACTGAAGGTTTAAACACCCCCGCTTTGGGTACGGTCCACCATGCCGAGGCTGTACCCAATACGAGATAAGAAAATAGGAATCCAGTTATATCATAACAAATAGGCTGATCCTAAAACGAGATATCATTACACATGCGTTTTAAACTCAATTCGTACAGACTTGTATTCCCTTTATTCACCGGTGTAGCGTATTGAATAATGTAGGTGGACAAAAATGAAAAAAGGCGCCATAAATCAATGGGCGCCGGCACATTCTAGGGGACGCCGACACGGTGAACAAAAGAAACAAATATTGCCCCTCTCCCCGTCTGCACTTGTTCCTAATCAAGATGCACACTGTACGCTTACAGACAGACAGACAGACAGACAGCCAATGCAGTGAGTGGTGCAATGAGGTGAACTATGAAGGACACGAACCCACTGTCTGACTGACTGCATGGTGACATCCAGATCGTGTAGTGTGAAGCGGAAGTGAGGATTATGTAAATGATACGCGGCTGTTTTCCCACAACACCAACGCAGATTGTTTAGCCAAATATAGTAATTACTGGTGAACGTGAGCGGATCATACGAGTTTGGGATCTGAATCATCAGGCATTGTCACAAAGAGCACCAGCTCAAAGACTGAACACTACTGTAAAATCTCATTCACTGCATTTTATCGCGCAATATACAACGCAAATGCTCCGCATTTCATCACTTTCGAGTGTTCGTAGATGAAAAAAAACTGTTTATACTTCAAAGTTAATGACAGTAAACCGCGAGTGTAACTTTTTGAAAGCTTTCCGCGTTCCCGAATGATGAATAACACAGAATGCATGTTAATTATCATTGTTGTCGCTTGACAAGCGTTTATTGTTCGTTTGTTGTGTCATAAATGAGGATTTGGAAGGGACAGTAATGCGTCCATAATAACTCCACTGCTTCTGTAAGAGTGGGTGATAAATGTCTTTCTTGCCAACAGTTGGCAGACGAATGCAGTATATGAAAAATCCATCACTTCGCTGTCAGATGTCTTGACTCTCTCAAGAAGTGCATGATATACATAAACCTTTTCATAGACCAGATTCAAACACGGTTCATTCATGCATGCTACAACTAGGGCTATGTATGAGTTCATTCATGCATGTTACAATTTCAACAGAGTATAAAAAATCTCAGTCAGATGTAATTTTGTGTGCATGAAAACCACTGCAATTATGTACGAAAAGGGCATACTAGACGAACTTGGTAAATCCACATTTGATCTTTCTTACAGATCTCAATGAAATACTACAAGTCATCTACAAGAATTAAATACGTATACGGCTATAGATACAACCATAGTGTAAAAAATATCTACAAGAATTAAAAACATATACTGCTATATACATCTAATTATTTAGTAAAAGTTAGTTAGTATGTTCAAGCACGCTTATAATGTTCACGCAAGCGATACGATTGGTTGTAGGTGTCTTATCCACTGAAGATTTAGACACCCCAGCCTTGAATACGGTGGTACGGTCCGCCATTAAAGATTGAGACCCAATGCCAAGACTGTACCATAGGCGGGAAGGTTATAACTTATACATTACGTGCTTATATCCAATTAAGGTTCAATCAGTCCAGCTGCCTCGACTGCCCACCCAGGACAGAAAATAGGGTTAGTATTGATGAGAGAGCAAGAGATCTTCTATATGTACTCTCTCATAACCATGTCCACCCCATTCCCACAACCACACGTCCTTGACAATGCAGGAAATTTCATTTCAGAACATTCCATTTTTAAAAAAATTCCCGGAGACTGGGTACCATCCCGACGCCCAATATAAAATCCTGGCTACGCCGATGCCTTAAAGAGAACGATTATTTAATTAAAATAATATTTCTTTACTTTTGCTGACAGACAACGGCATACGATGACATGGCGTCTACTTGAACATATCTCCCTGTGAGCGAGAAAGGAGTCAACGTGTGCCAAGACAACATCTTCATCATTCAGTCATCAATGTAGAGGGTACACACACACAACATTTATAGTTAGCTATAACTTATTTACGTGCTTATATCCAATTAAGGTTCAAGAACGTCTGTCATGGGTCATGCAGTGCAGCTGCCTCGACTACCTTTCCAGGACAGAAGTTAGTATGAGAGGGCAAGGGATCTTTTTTGGTGCACTTTCCCAGAAAGGACAGTACATGCCAAGGCATTCGTTAAACCAGTCGAGAGCATGTCGAGGCAGGTGGACTGTGTATCCAGACTAGTAGTACTTGACCTCAATATGGTTACAGACGTGCTTGAACCTCAGTTGGATATAGACGTGCTTGAACCTCAATTGGATATAGACGTGCTTGAACCTCAATTGGATATAGACGTGCTTGAACCTCAATTGGATATAAACAGGTAAATAAGTTATCACTAACTAACTGTATCCGAGTATAATATTATATATCTCATGCAGCGCAGTATAAAACGTTTTTGACATTATGAAATATATTACTGAAAAACTAAAAGAGTATTAGGTTCTTGAAAAGAACACCTGGATCCTATCAAGTAGAGAAATACGTGCTTTTACACTGTGTATACGTATCTGTGCCAGTTTACCGGCTGTCGTGTTTCTTGCGCATCCAACCTTTTAATGCCAACATGGTTTATATTAACTTGAAAATGATTTTTAAAATGATTCGTCTAACAAAACAGCATGTGTGGGCAGAATCTAATTAACAGCCGGCGAGACATAGTAACACAAATCTCCTACCTATATACCACATTATATAAACATAATTATATGTAAAACTTTCTACAACGCAAACGCATTTTAGGGACCTTTTCTCAACACATACACTGCGAACGCATACTTTTTCAACATACTTTACGGTGGCGGATCCAGAAACTCCATTTATGGGGCCCCAATGAAGCATCTAGTAAAAGAAATTTCAAAACCAACGTAAAAAATTTAAATTTCAACTTTATTAGTCTACTCTGACTATCTACACTGAAAGAAGACTTTTTAAAACGTACTCTCTATATCCTGGCTGCATGTATAGGCCTACAAACAAACAGTCAGTCAAGGTTTTGTTGAGGAAGCTCCTGTCCACTTAAGGTTCAGATACCCTCCCCATGGGCACGGTCCGCCATCAAAGATCGGGACCCAGTGTCGAAGCTGTACGAATGGGGAGATGTATACACTGTGCTCGCAGATTTGTTCAACGTTCTTAGTGTACTCTGACTGTCTACACTGAACGAAGACCTTTTTAAACGTACTTTCTATATCCTGGCTGTGATCGAGGATTTTTTCAACGTTGTTTAGTGTATAGGAGCAAACCGCGGGATGCCTCCTGGTTACAATGGGCCGCGACACGGTAGCCAAGTATTCCACTCATGTTCGTTAGTGATTTACGACACTGGCAGAGGGTGACACTTCCCAGCACGTTATGTCCAGGTGTGCGACTCGTACACTGTCCAGCTCGTGGGATAAACTAATCAACAACAAATGTCTTACACGTAAAATCATTTCTTATATTTCACCTAGGACACAGTTCCTGAACGTATTGCATTACCAGTGGTGAACGCGTCGAAACTATCACGAGATATAACTGTCCGTAGAAAAAATGTATAGGTATACTTATATTATGTATATTTATATGTATGTTATGGATATGAATATATAAGTATACGAATATTATGTATATAAATACATGTATATATGTATCAATAAAATTATGCATAATTATATCTATATGTACATGTACATGTATTATGTATCTTCTTTCTTTTTCTAGTAAATTCTAAAAATGAGTACGGTTTAATGGGTACAATTAATAGTCCACACAACATGTTTTAAATCTTTGTACGTACAATAATTAAACCACAAATTGCAGGCTATAATTATCACATTTAATAATGATTGGGTTTTATTTGTGGACAAGCAAAATGCACTTCCAAAAAATTAAAATTTTATCAGGACCACTGCAAGTGACATTGAATATATAAATATTATCATATGTCTCAAACATAACTTTACTATATAATCTGAAGTGCACATTATAAATAAATAATTTGTTTAAGTTTCAAATGTGATAATTTATGTTGAAGTGTCGATCGTGTATAATATGTATTAAGCCAATCAGATGTAACTTAAGTAATGTATACACCTAAAATATATATTCATAAACATTTCAACTTTGGGATTTAAAAAAAAACCTATTAAAAACATTGACAGTTTAAGAAGACCGGTTTTATAATTGCTGTTCAAAATATTGTGAACTTTATATCTATGTACCGGTATTCTACTTCGTGTTACAATATTTGTAGTATGTTTTTCGTAGATAACTTTAGTTTCGTTTAACGTAGAGAAAAAAGGTTAACATTTTTTTAAATAAAAAAGGACTATTTTTGTCTGCAAATTACGTAACTGTAGGTTAACAATTAAAAATAATTGTAATGCAAATACAAAAATTCTTCAGAAAAATCTGCCATTCTCAATGGCGGACGATGGATTTTTCTGAAGATTTTGTGTATGTATTTGCATTACAAATATTTTTATTTTGTTAACCTACAGTTATATAATTTTAAAAAATGTTAACCTTTTTTCTCTACGTTAAACGAAACTAAAGTTATCTACGAAAAACATGCTACAAATGTTGTGACACGAAGTACATTTATATGTACCGGTATTAGGTTTTTAATGACAGTATTGTTGTAAATAATTACTCCGGCATTCTTTATGAATATATTTTATGAAGTGACGATACTCGTGTTGATCTGCTTATTTCAGTGGGGAACTGCTCATACGGATATCTGGATACGAAATTAATTATCGACTGTTGCAGCATTATGGCTAGTTTAGATTTACCAGCATATCAATTTTGTGCTAAAATACCCAAAACATTTCTCTTTAATGGCAGAAATAATAGAATCTAAAATATATAGAATTCTCGCTGCACGTGGACAGTTAACATTTAAACCTGCCATTCTACATGAGTTCTGTATTACAAAGTGCAGTACGCGTTGAGTATTTGAGTAAATCTGTAAGAGCAGCGCTCATACAAGTTGGAGTTAAAGAATGTCTAAAACATGATGTCGGAATGTCCTCAGTGCTAATTGCGCTGTGCCGACCTCTTGACAACTTATGTAGTCAGGAGTCCTTTAATAAATCACTTTGCACGAAACAATGAACCGGCCTCCATAATGCAGTGGTTAATGTGTCGGGTTTGAAACTGGTAGGTACTGGGTTCGAATCTCATTCGTGGCATAAAGTATTTTAAATCCTAGTACGGACTCCAAGCCAGGGTAAGTGCTCCGCAAGGCTCAAAGTATAGGTGTGTTTCCACTTATACACCGACCAGAGTCCACAACTGGTTTAGCAATGGCTGTCTATGAGAGAAAGTTCATTTTTTTAACAGATCCCTTGCCACTATTATCTAGGATTATGTCAGAGCAGAATATTTAAATTTAATCACATTGGATACATTAATGAGTGTATAAATTTATAATATTGATAGCTGATTTGACTGTACATTCACTTCCTTTACACCAGTTCATATATTAAAGGACAATTCATTAATACACTCGATTCTTTGTACCACTGAAACAATTTGACAGCTAAATACCCCCATCCCCAACCACATCCTCTTCTCTATTTGCATTAAAAGATAATTTTTTCTTTTTGTTGTATTATTAATTGTGAAATACTCCATGTTAAAGTATTTATATATTTAAACATTATTGTACACCATAGGGATACGCATGTTAACTAATTTCAACTGTTATCTTGAACATATAAATATTGTTTAAACCAACTTGTTTAAATGTTTATTTCTGTGAAAAAAAGTTGTATAGCTATGCTTATATTAACACTTTTCCCATTTAAACTAATTAATTTCCTTTCCATAATAAATGCTATAATGATTTCATTGTATACGTATTAACTATAATATTATAAGATAATTACAAAACATCACGCAATAGTTACCATAACAGCATCATTTCAGTTCATTTCACTGCGGCACAAAAACTTGCCATCACTATTACCATGTGTAAATAATATATAAAACAATATGGTTACTTGACAGAAACAAACGGTATAAGAAGACGAATGGCAAACGTAGATGTTGCTCGATCAAGGTGCTGGGAAGAAACGATGACCAAATGCAATTGTTTGATCAAGTGTCAAGGACAATATGTCATAATGAGTTAATAATTAAAACCGAATGAGTTGTTTACTCTCCGTCACAACAGACGACACCCGAGAAGTACTCAGCAGTAAATGACACGTGCGGTCACGTGATTAAGAAAACAATCTCGCAACCTTAAGGCATCACCATTATACACGTCATTAATTTATATCTCCGCCACCACCCAACCCAGAAAATAATCCTTTGTTTAATTGATATACAGTATTGAACGTTCAGCATAGATCTTTGTAATTTGGGAAAGTATTTAGTTAAAGCTTTTAGTAACTGTATCATAATACATAGTGTTAATTATTTATTGGTATTTTTCTGCTTTATATCAACACTAGTTGTTTAACTGCCCAAACATAAAATTCTTTGCTACTTTGCTTGTAAAAGCTTTTTAGTGTACAAACATTGTACTACTTAGTATGAGATAATAACGTATCATGCTGTCTATTAACGTTAATTATTTATATTTTGCACTATTTACTACATTGTATGATGTCATGACTGTATTATGTACTGTTATTAAATTTGTTATAGAATGTACCAATAAGCTATATATGTTTTTTGTATATTTAAATATAATTATGTAAAGATTTTAAAAACTGAAATTAAAAAAATATATATATATTTTTCACTTTTTCAATGGCTACTTTGATTACTATATATAGCCACCACTATATTACTATATAGCCAGCATTGAGTTTCATAATAAACATAATAATTCTGAAATACTTATATCCTAATTGTATTACTTTATACCATTGCATTAAATAATATATCCTTCATGCTAGGAATACAAATAGATTTAAAAAAGTATATTTTTGTTATTTCTCCATCTCTTTCCCCTTTTTTCTAAGTTGTACTAAACTAAAGTTATTGAACAAAATAAACCCATTGGACACCTGAACGAACGTATATTTGTCACATTTATGTAATTATTCAACACCAAATGAAACATGAACATTAATTAAGTATAGATCTCATTACATTTTTTATACACTTTCTTCACGTGATTTTAGGGTGAAAATAAGTGAGCAAATATTACCCAATACACCAGGTGAAAACATTGCTTAATTTGCTGATATACTGATATGCTGATATGCTGACATGTATTTATTTTACCAATTATACTTGTTAAATGTACATCCCCGAGTTTTAAGACGGGTACCACATACGTGTGCGTCTTAAGTCATTTACAAGTAACCTATTTTTGGCTAATAGAGCATATCTTATTAATATATTAACACATTATTAATGGTAGGACCTGGTGCAGTCAGTACCTAAATATATTAAACGGTTCTTGATTGTGTATTTATACATTTATATAACCTTAATTATGGTCCTTGACTTTTGTTTACAATAAATTGTCACGAGACCAATTATTTAAGGCAAAAGTACATTGTTAGTAATAACATATAAATAAATGGATGCGTTTTTTTTTAAATGCTCCATTAGCCAGAAATATGTTACAAATAGCATTATCTGTGCAAGCACAGTGGCATTCGTCTTAAAACTAGGCATTGTGCGGTTTATTTTACCTCCTTTAACATCTTTATCTGTTCTTAAAACACGAACATTTAAAATGCATGTATATAATCGACCTTTTAAGGATAAGGATAAACAATACAACAAAAAAAACGTTTAAACTTTTATGAGTATTGCAAGCAGGAACCACGTGACTTTGGAAGACAGGTGAGGTCATAGATGTTCATCTGATGGCGTATCTATCAGTCGGACCATGCAGACAATCTATAGGTCATCTAAGCTCTCGGAAATATCAGTGTAGAGCAAGCACCGTGAAATACAAGCGAACGCAGATAGTATCAAGGCAGACAAAAGCTCTATGTCTGTGCATTCTGTACCTAGGAGAAACGTGAAATCACAGCCCTGCGTTTAGACATCCATTCACTGTTTATGGTTTGAAGCAACACCGTGTAATAGCCCTTACGGCAGGCACCAGTAAAACGGAACGTCGTCTGACCACCCTCAAGACGTCTGGCTGTCTCGAAGATTTACTTACAGTGTGCCGTAAACATTATATTATAGTCGCGTCTTCCACTGTGCAGTTTGCACCCACATCGCTATTCTAGTGCTTAGGCTATCGGGATTAAAGGTGCTAGGTTAAGTACTGGGTTCGGATCCTGGTTCTAGTATAAAAGGAATGGAAGTCCGTAGGAATATTCACCCCATGGGTACAGCCTAGACACTGGGTCCAGACCTTTGATGGCGGACCGTGCCAAAGGGGAGGGGTGCATGAACCTTAAGTGGATAGGGGCATCCTCAACAAAAAATTGACTGACTGACTGACTGTAGGAAAATGCCGCACTGGACACAGCATTAAAACTGTGTCTTTGTACTTGGTAGCGGACTGTGCCCAGTGATGAACCTTTGGTGGATATGTGCACATTAAACAAAGGTTAGTCAGTCAGTAGGGATATCTCCCCCAGAGTGTTTGAACATTAAATTGACATAATCACGTTAATTCCCGACATCTGACCTGACAGTAATTTGTGGGCATACATACAATATACGTAGGAATATAGGTCCAAAACAATGTATAATGCTATCGGACCTACATACATGTACCTATAGGATTTTCAGTCCAGCAAGACTTTTCCAGTTCAAAAATAGAATTTGTAAGGGCATTCCTTCTGACTCCAGCCCTATTATATGCCTCACCACCCCCACCCCCACCCACCGTAAAGTGCTATGTGATACGCCTGTGTGTGTGATCAGTCTCGATCATGTCTGACGTTTACTGTTGCACAAAGAAATTTCACACAAAGACACGGGCCAATATCAGATGATTTACGGTACACGAACAAAAAATATTTCAGTCGTTTGTACGTACGTTCATCGGATCCGCCAGCCTTGCACACCGTATGAGACACATATAAAGTGCTTTAACACGGCATATTTAGTACTAGTATTGTGATGCAAGCACGCGATCGAAAACACATTAATTTTAAAGTAGTAACGTACAATTTATGCAAAGTCAAAGCAAGCGTATGGGAAACATTCAGTGTTTAATTTAGACATGAGGTTATATCGACACGTGCTAACCAGAAGCAATCCGCTACAGCCACATAGGCTGATATTATTTAATATTAAAAGCAAGGGGTCTTTTAGTTGTAATATGTTTCAAAGTCGCGAGTCAAAGAAACTTGCAGAAAACTTCCTGGGGTGGAGTGTTTTTCGGGGCGTGGTGGGGGGGGGGAGGTTTAGAACAAACGCCCTAAAACGTTGAATTTTGCCTGTAGTATGCAGTGAATTACATTTAAGTACTTCTAGTTGTCAAATAATTCCTGGGGAGCACGCCGCTGGACCCCATCCCTAGTAACTCTGCCACTTTGCGCCTGCGATCTTAGTTATGGAACGAACCTCCTATGTTAAGATCCACTCTATAGGGGCATGATCCAGTGTTTAATGTGTAAAATACACGAGTCAAGGCAAGCTGTAAGAAGCATTTAGAGTGTCTAGAGTAAATGTTGAACACACTTTACACCGTTCACGTATCGGTGCTGCTATCATTTCATGCCCATTGCTCTTCTAACTTTACCCTGGCCGTCATCAAAGGTGAACGCAAATGTTTATCTGGTCATGTCCTGGTCAATCTGATAGTCAATGAAGATGTTGACCAGTCCTAAACAAACAGAACACCACGTCCGACTATTTGAACATCTGAATGCGCATAGAACATCATCATCTCTTGTGTTAAATGTCTAATAATTATGTATCGCCCAATAGAAAACACATTAGCGTTCTCAGAACGGTTACTCGCAATGTTGGACAAATTAGACCTGTCATATAAAATGATGTAACTATTTTCAGCTAGTGAATACGAGTTTTTTAATCGTACAATTTGAGATTTACGGCCATGGTATGTCCTGTCCTGTCTGTGGAAGAGAGCGTATAAAAGAACCCTTGCTGTTTAGTAATAAGCAGCGAGTTTCTTCTATCATACTAAAACTAACTTCTGTCCTCGGCAGACAGTCGAAACAGCTGGGCTTCATTTACAGGACAGACGTGTTTGAACCTTAATTGTTTATTAGTACGTAAATAGGTTATATAATTAACTAACATTCGAAAGATCAGAATATGTGGTAGCAAGTTTCTTCTCTTTATCTAGACCATTATGTTATTACATGTTTCACATTCAAAAGGCGATAATTAAGCAATGTCCTAGAGTGTCGCCTACAGTAAGAAAGAAACTGTCACCGTGCCATAGAGCCTGTGATGCTTTTTCATACATTCCCAACATGGCTTAAACATTCCACATTATTTTTCAGTCACAAACATATAATAGCATATTACGGTAAAACAAATTATCTTTCCAAATATTAAGTATTTGTAATAAGAATTAAGTTTGATATTAAAACCAGGTTACCGGTGTTCGATATATATGTAAATAGTGTTTTAAGTTATGGTTCTGAAATCTGATGATTTCATGAAAAATTTCTTATACAGTTTTGTGAAAGCTACTTGAAGTCTGTAAAGGAACATGCAATGATTGTGTATATAGTGAACAAGATGGCTTTCGTTTACAGAGAAAATTAATAATTTTTAAATTTTGGATTAAGATATACAACAACAACAATAGTATTTTACGAGCTCTGTTTGTTGAAATGCTTCAATATGAAGATAGTTGAGTAATGAATGTTAGAAACAAACTTGACAGGCTTGGTTTAAACTATATATTATATGGTATTTTAAACGTGCGTAATTATATTTTTAATATTGTTAAAAGAATTAGAGAGGATTAGAATAATTATTGTTTATGTGCACATAATTAATTAACATACATACATATATAGATTTTGGTAAATATACTAAATATTCCATTTGTTTAAATCTCATCTAATTTGCTTTCACTTGTTAGATACGTTTTGAAACAACTCATTGTAAGACAACTGCTCTCTAGTGGCTATTCATGTTGTACGTATAGTGTAGACAATTAGTCCACACTTGTAATGGTCTAAACCAATTGATAAATAACCCCAACATGTATTTTATACATCAAATAGTTATTATACAATGTATTAAAATGACGCCATATCCGATACCCGGAAAGTTCATGAAAAGGGGTGACATAAAAAGTCTGTCTGTCTGTCTGTCTGTCTGTCTGTCTGTCTGTCTGTCTGTCTGTCTGTCTGTCTGTCTGTCTGTCTGCCTGCCTGCCTGCCTGCCTGCCTGCCTGCCTGCCTGCCTGCCTGCCTGCCTGTCTGTCTGTCTGTCTGTCTGAATACCATAATTACATTTTCATTACTGCTTTCCGCACAATCAGTTGCGTTGTCTTAGTGTTGTAATACAATAAGTAACACATAATTATTTGGTCTGCAAATAACATTAATTCAAAAATTGCTCAACAATATAACTTATTTATTATATTTCGATTCGAGTGTCAAAGAGTAGAAATGTTAAATGATTAAATTGAACAGCATTTGAAGATAATATTCAGCAATCTGTTGACACCGGGTGCTTTAAGATCCTAGATAAGATATTTTTTAAGATAATATTTTTGAACAGGCAAGATAAAAAAAAGAATTTTTTAAAAAACTTTTGTTAAATCTTTCCTTGAGTTGAATTTTGAATTTGTTTGTTGTTCAGGACACAAGTATTTGACATTGGTACAATATTGGATAATTAACTCATTGTCTAGTATGCGAAACCGGTAGATATTATAACATACAGAGGTTATGTAAATTGTGTAAAATGTATGTTACAGAAAATTAATATCACTTTGTTTTAGTGTGCTCAGTGTACATTTACGAAGAACAACTTATTTACATTTTGTTTTACAATAAATGGCCAGTTTTAGACGTTAACGTACTGTAACACTCCTAAAGTTGTATTAAATTTAGCCAAATTGGCACATTGTGCTATGCAAAGACTACGGTCACTGTGAAGAACAGATAAGAACAGATAAATACCTCTATGATTGTCTTCAGTCAGCTTATAGTAGTTGCACTCATTGTTTATTTGTATCTTTATTGTATTTTTGTATTGCTATAAGTGTTGTATAATACTTTATGCATTAAACTATATTCTAACTATTGCACATCTCCACGAATCTCAGAAATGTGAAAGTTAACGGTGGTGACATCGCATTAGAGATACATATGTATATACCAGACTCATCTTTGATGAAAATAGGCTTGTATAACTCCTAAATATAGATTACAAAATTATTTAATAAAAACCTTTTTTTTAATTTTTATTTAAAACGTTTTGAAATTTTATCTATATCTGAGACACGGTCAGACAGTTTCTTCAAACAAAATATTGAAACCCCACCCCACCACCACCATCTCCCAAAAAACATTGCGTTCTTCACTTTTAGGGGCAGAACAGCGTTATAAGCTTGGCTAGCTTATCCAGTTACAAATTTCCTTCAGAACAGAACAGAACTTTATTACTCTCAGGCCGTTATTCTCCGGCATATGAGGAATGTGCATAATATATTTACA
>JAUTCZ010010014.1:0-22318 GCA_032273805.1 Melanodrymia brightae | reverse complement strand
AGGTAGGTAGGTAGGTAGGTAGGTAGGTAGGTAGGTAGGTAGGTAGGTAGGTAGGTAGGTAGGTAGGTAGGTAGGTATTAACTTTTTTTTCTTTTGAAAACATTAAAAAACACCTTTTTGTTTTCGTTTTGGAGAAAACAATATTTAAGGTTAGCAGAAAAAAAAGGGTTGGTTGGGAAACTGTAAACAAATTAAATTTTTGTTTGGCTTTACAATAATGCATGAACTTGAACAACACCATCGAGTACTGGTATACATGTACAAACAGTATACACAGCCATATCACTTTATACATGTATATATCAGGAAATAGAAAATGTTGCACAAATTGCTTCGACAAATTTACAGCCTGGGAACCAGTCTTCAAAGGGATAGAATGATAATGAGTGGTAACCAAATGACAAACAGCACTTGAGCAAAGTTAATCAGAACAATGCCATGGAAAGTCAGGTGCGAGAGCCACGGTTGACACCTACACTGGAAACACAACACCTGTAATCATGCGACACTCAACAAAACAATTAAAAAACAATGCTATAACAAAGTACGGACATGACTAGAATAACAAGTTAATCATTTGCATGTGAGTTTTTTTTTAATTTCTAACTTCATCTGTTTATTTTGTGTTCAGATTATATCAGTTTGGTAAAACTGTACCAGTCTATTGATAATCTGACACGACTAAACTGAATATAGGCTGTAATTTACAATTCTAATTAGGTTGCCAGTGTTAATCCGTTTTTTTACATGAAAGGAACACCCTCTGTTCTGTTAATGTGACATCAAAGAACCTGTTACATGGTAATGTGACCCGCACAATACTAAACTATACATATGTCAGCCAAAACCTACAAATAAAGGCTGTTTATTTATAGAACATGTATACAATATATTTACAGCCTTTAACTAGGACACAAACACAAATTTGATCCGATGGGAATTTGCTTAATTTGCATTAAAAAAACATATATAATAGTGTACTGTGGAGTTTCCCTAGGGAACTCATACATATAAGGAATTCAACACCTCACAGTTCACATGGCAGGTTACATAGTAATTGAACCATTTATAACCGTCCTTTTTTAAATTTATCTATTGAAATGAATTCTACTTGGAGCTCAAATATTTTAATTCAGAAAAACCATTAAGAAGTGAACCTTGTCGTCTACTCATTCCATCATGAAATAAATCTATACAACCTTTGAACAGGTCCTTTGGTTATCTATATCTCTAAGCTGCAACAACAATTTGAAGTTTTTAGTTTTCCACTACCGTAGACATGATACATACATACATAACTTATAAGCCTGGTTATAATGACTATGTGCCATTATTTTAATATAAACATGTTAAATATTTATCCAGAACCCACCTCCCAATTCCCTGTAACTGAGAACACATTATAGTGTCATAGTGTCTGTTCCAGCCCCAACTAAAACATCCTAACTGATGGGTGAAGTCTGTAAATCACAAAGTTCTGCAGTCAAGTATCCAGACTTCCTGGACATGTCTCTCAACCGAAACCTTTAGTGCAGTTTTAATATGAATTGCAAGGGGGCACCCTACAGTGTGTGATATTTGTCTGCAGTATGTCAATAAAAGGGGGTTGCACGTGCAGCTGGGGGTGGTAAATGTTTAGCTAGATTAACTACTAGTCCAACTTGGGGATATGAAAAAAAAACATGAAGCACCTTCAAGTCTCAGACTGATCCTAAGGCTATTCCAGCACACTGTTTTTGAGCTGTCAAACTGTCAATTCTTGAAAAGGAGTGAAAAAAGCAACACAATAAGATGGAAATTAAGTAAACATCTAGCTGACTTGCTATTAATGAAAGCATGAACATCATTGCAGCACACCTGCTGTTTAAAAGCTTGTTCCATCCTTTGCTGCTATAGACCATCGCACACAAAGCTTGAACTTCTAAAGATGCTTTATTTACAACATAAATAAAACAAACATGAAGGATGTGTTTTTTACAACTTTGTATTTTAAGAACAATATGGTGTACCATGGACGAAGTTAGCACTTGATACAGCTAACCCCTCCCCATGCTTGACAAGGCTACTTACAATAGCAAACACTATTCTGATCATAACAGTACTTGAGAACACGAGAACATCTATTAATTTATACCTGGCAGACAGAACTAAAGTCTCACACTAAATTTAGTGAAGCTATATGTAATTAAGTGTATACATACAGGTATCAAAGAAGACATTCTATTAAAAATAAATATGCATGTCTCATCAAAATGTTATTCTAAACAAGGACACAGGGTTGTCTTGAGGACAACTTGTTCCTAAACCAGTAAAAACCCATAGTTAAATTCTTCACAAGGACAATTCTTATAGGTATCCTTTTTGTAGGTGCTTGTAAATTCTGCCATAGGGCAAAATAGAGAAATACAGTTCCACACTAAAATAAACTGAAAAGATAACCGATCACTAAATCTGACACTGAAATAAGCAAATACATGTAGTAAGAAATTAAAACATTTATTCTTTGATAATTGTATATACATGTAAAAATATTCAAAACGATTACATATTTGGTCATTGCCAGACAGTTTTTTTTTACATCAATAGGATATAAATGATATACATGTATTTTAAAGAAAATTGATGAAACAGAATATTCCCAATTGTTGAAAACCACTTTATGCCTTATAAAAAGAAATTTTATAGGTATACTTATACATAGCTTTATCATGGAAACTTTTTTGAACAACTTTTGTCGCAAAAACATGCTATTTTCACACACATTTATCACAAAATACTTAGCACCCACCCACATTACTGCTACATTTCCTTGACTGACAAATTCAACACTCCCTCTTGGTAGACGTAAAAGAGTTTGAAGACATTCACCTCACTATTCCTGCAACAGTCTGATTGAATGTAGCAACTTAATACCACATTCAATCAACGTTCTTGATCGTTCAATACCTTTGACAAAATATTGCGCCTTCCATCAGCAACACTGACATCCTCTGCCCAACCCACCATTCAAATTACATGGAAAAAGTAATTTACACAAAGTCCAATGTGTTTAGCAATGGATCAAACTACAATTTCTTCTTACTTGGGGCAATTTCTTTAAGTAATACAGTACTACATGTCTGGACATAACATGGACATGTCAATTTGCTGCCTCAGTGCTCCCACGATCCACGGGTCAGAAGGTTATACAAAAAGAAACATTATATATTTCTTGTCTACCAGACACTAACAGTTGAATACAGTTAAACTGACACATAAAAGGTTATTGAAATAATCAAATACATGATTGATCTAATAAGTATTTAACACACATCTTTAAAAAATGTATCGGTGCATGTATAATTAAACTTATATCCATGTAATGTCAAACAAACATTCCATATATAGACAAAATAATAGCAAGCAAGTCTGATAATTACCTTAAGTTTATTTAGGATTAAAAACAGTTTATTTTTTGCTCTGTGAAAAGGTGAAACAATAGATGTGAAAGTGTATGCATAAATTAACAAAACAACCAAACTGAATAATAAATGATAGAATATTCACATGTCTGTGGTGGGAGATAGAGAGAGCCTCAGAAAGAATAACATTTCTAGTGAAAACATGCTGCACTAAAAGACCACCATGTCTCAGTCCCATGTCCCAAAATAGAACCTAAACCAGACATGAAAGTGATGTGAAAAAGTCAAAGTATCATGCATTACAACAGTATTACAAAACAAACTCATTGTCACGGGCAAGATCATCCCTATCACAAACCAGTACAAGAGCACGCAAACCATGAAATGCAGTTAAATACAACAATTACACTGTAAACCAAATCCTCAAGTTAGCTAGGCCTGTTATTTTTGTCCATTAGTTGAATCACTTACAAATGGATGGAACATAGCTAAGTGAGTTAGAGGAGGAAATGCTCAATGCTTATGCAAGTGGCACAGAAATACCACAAGAGGTGAAAGCCTATCCACAAGAAGAAAGGACACAAAGTTACAATTATTTGGCAAAGATGAGCCATGAGCTCTGCTTTATGACTTGCATTTGAAGTTTAATTGCATCTGTCTGGGCAGGCAAGGGTAGAATCTACATTATTCAGCTGTAAAACCATCAGTCAGCAACTGAAATACCCTAGCTTTCTCATAAATATTCAAACTACATGTCATCTGAATTCCCACTAGAGATGACGTCTGGCCACTGCTAGTCGTAAAAATGTAATAAACATTTGATAAATATTTTCCGGTAACATTTTAATTGCAGATTTTACAGAATAGTTTTGAAGGAACTTGCCTACACAAATAAACAACAAAATTTTAAATTAAAATAAAAAATTTATTCTCCTTTATAGCAACTACTGCAACAGACAAAATGTTGCACGGATTCTAACATACCCCGGTACACGAATTAAGCCTACATCTATAACGTGATATTTTCATGACCTGCTCTCATGTGACAATTTCAATACATCACTTGAAGTCGCGGACCACCCAAAGTTAAAGAGAAATATATGGGCCAATTACAAGATGGGTACATATCTTTTTTCTGAATACATGCTCTGATGAGCATCTAAAAACTGGTACTTTACGATATCTCCATGTCGACATCTATTTTAACCGATATGGAATGATCTTACAGAACTAGCAACTGTGACAACGTTATTAATGTAATTATTCCACCTTTATCATAAGCATTCAGACAAAAAGTCATTAAAATGTGTCCGATAAAATGAAAACAATTTAATAACTTTATAATAGAACCATCAACACAATTTTCTTCTCATAAAATACAGCAGAAAAAAACTTTCAGTAGAAAATAAGTGTCTTTTTAGCATAAAAGGCAACAAAGCACATCTGGAATTAATATGCATGAGTGAGCAATATTTTGAAACACATTTTATGAGTTTTTTTATACATGTCCTTTTATATACTCTGTATACTGGTAACATCTGTTGCCACTTTGATTGTTTACACGCCTTGATTCAAATCATTGATCTAACAACGGTTCCTTTATATCAGGTGTAGACTATCTGTAATAACCATGGAGTAGAGAATAGCAAAGAAAGTGGCATACACAAATGTAAACGAGGAATAATTTTCACATAATACATGTAGTGTGTGCTAGAATACATGCTGACACTTCATTGTGTTCCTCAATTCTATTAACTAACGGTTATGAAACTGTTTTTATATACCAGTGTGAAGTCTGAAAGTATATAGTAACCCACTTCAAAGTATACCTGTGTATAGTATACCCCTCAGGCTCCCCCCTTTACCCGGAATATATCTAGTATATTCGTAGTTTGAAAACAATTCATGTTATTTCTATCAAATTCGCAAACAAATAGTTAATACTATGTTGGGCCAAAAAATTAAATATGGTATTCTAGAAACATATGGGGTAAATGGGATCAACATATTTTATATTTTTCCCGGGGCGAGGTTGGTTGAGGCATGGTGTAGGTAGCATACAAGCTTTGTTTTGACTTCATATGTAAACAGTAAAGTGTGTTCCTGACTCTCAACATGTTAATCTTTGTGAAAAGTTCAAACTCTGGTATCTTCATTGAAGAATTAAGGCATCAAGCCAGCTATACAACAAATGCAGGTGTACAGTACACTATTATATCTACAAATCTCCCCTGTGCACTTATTCCCTAGCAAATCCCTCCACAACAATGTAAGTCGGCCAAAGCCACCATTACTGGTTGCAATCTTCATCGAGCCTAGGCAACTGTGGAATCAAATTACAGCAACTCTTGCATCCAGTGTACCACCTCTGCAAAAACTACCTAAGCCAACACACACACCCATGGATGGTTACAAAAAAAGTCGAATAATTCTTGTCAAGACTTAATCCAATGATCAATAACCTGGCGCTAGCAATTGCGGATGTCTCACATGGGACATCCAAGACCTGCACGTTACGATGTGTTATTCAAACTGCGCTGCCGTCTGCGAGCAAGGAGTCATTATTAAACAAAATGACCGCTGCAACTGGCGACTGTGATAAATGGAGAGGATTTAGAGATGCTGGTGAGAGTGTAACATGGTCCGAGTCAGGTGCTACACACTGCAACAGCTCATTGTTGTGGTCACCTCCCACACCAATATGAATTACATGCTGGATACAGTTCACCACAATGCTTGTGATCGAATCTGCAAGAGGGGACATTACTGCTGGAAATGCTTTAAACATGGCTTGCTCCAGGTGAATTTATAGCTACATGTAAATGACTTCCTGTACAACATATGTGAATTAAAACTGGAATTTATAATGACATATATCTTTTGCAGTTGTACAGAAATACAAATTTGATTGGCTTAATATGACATTTTTGTTGTTGCTATTAATTATATTTTCATTATCTTTTGTTGTACTTTTTAACATCTGAAAGAACATAAACACTAAGTGTAAATGCAGTTTACAATGCTGATAAATGGTGTATATGGACATATTGTCTGTGCAATAAAAACATCTTTAAAATGAATTTATATCAAACTTTTTACTCTGAGAAACCCAAAGAAAACCCAAAACACAAAAAGTGAAGTTAATAATGTAGCATAGTTTACTATATACAGAACACTCTGACCCATGCATTCAAATGACAGATTTTCAAACCTACACATACATGTATGGACCAAGTCTATTCATTTACACATTTTTCGTGTCCTTTTAAAAGAAAAAAAAAAGCAATATAATTCAATATAGCACAAAAACATTCTTTACTTCAAACCCTCTTATAGTTACAGTTTGATACGATTCATTCATGCAAGGCAAAGAATACTTTTTCTATAAATCTTTCCATAAAGAAATCAATCTAGCAAACATGCAGCTGCCATGTAATTTGTTTACAAAACCTGCTTTTAGTAATGGTAGCATTTGCCACCCAGTCAAGTGTGTAATCATTGTTCAATACATTGTTCTCTCCACGCGGCCAGAACCACAAATCTCTGCCTGGCTTACGCACGTGGCATCTTTAGCCATTTTTCAAGCTGATATATAGCCCTTTCCATTTGTTACAGCGATTCTTTGTAAGCATACCAACCATAGTAACCATTATCCTTAAGTCGGGTATTGTCCGTACTCGCAACATCATGTGTATTGTATAAAAAAAAAACCAGTATGATAAATGATCACGTGCCTTGTTAGCCTGTTATTTCCCTGTTGTTTCCACTGGGCTAGCTTTATTCCAAGATTCCATCATGACTGCCCAGCAAACTGCTATTGTATGCATCAGTTCATCGTGATAAATGACCAGGATTAAAATTCTTACTTGTGGGCGGTACCACTTGAAAAGACTTACACCAGGTTTACCTTTCATGATCAACTCACTCAACCTTAGATAAAATGTAAATGTCCTATACAAGGTACCATACATGTATTATGACGTTATGAAAGTCCCTAAGGGCAAATGCATGACAGAAGTGAGCCTAATATACCAATGTGATGAGATAAGTTCACTGTAGGATACTTGTCCCCAGTTATTATAAATATATATTACCTAGTGTTTAGATGCAATGCTCAAGCATAAACATTAGGATGGTGAGTCTAGCCTTGATGTCTAAACCATGAGTGCCAAATGCTTTTTCATTGATGCAGTTGTAATATAGTCGTAACAATATTCATTCAATTATGTAATTTATTAGAAAATGTATCTCCTTTTGCTAACAAGTTTATTATTTGATAAGTTGAAAACCTAAAATGTATAGATTAAATGCTCATGACATTAAAAACATTTTAAAAGAATGACTGGTGACCCAAACAGTTTTAAATTTATTACATAATTTTAAAAGAAATAACAGGCAAGTTGACAAACAAACTGGACATATGGCAGTGGAGCAAACAGGAACCGTATTATTCTGACAACAAATATTAAACTCATTGAAAAATAACACCACAATGTGGACAATGTTTGCAGTCAAATAACAGAATGATTACCGATTGACAAACTGATAACAAAAAGTGTAGGAAGATTATCGCCACACAAAGCAATGTCGCCCAGAAACCTAAACATCAAATATCCCGTCTCTTCTGGCTTTGCTGGCGATCCGACAGTGAAAATATCTCACACTGTTGATGCGGGTGTTTTGTGTGCCGCTAAGCTTCATTAGGCAGTGAGCTGTTCTGATTACCACAAGCATTCAGCCAAACAGGGTGGTCACCGGACACAATACCAGTGTAAACACAGCCCCATTCCCATTACAGGCGTCAGTAGAATCACATTTAGTGTAAATTAGGATAATTGCACATCAAAACAGACTAGCTGTACAACTCCAGCACATAAGAGAGGGAAATGTCATCACCTCGGTGGACAAAGAGTCTATGACTGACAGTAATCAATGAGATCATTACCATCCAGTTCTTCATCCTACATATCATCATCATCATCATAAACACACTCATCGTGGTTAGTCAAATCTACTTTCTTATTCATTCATTAAAAACATACAATTACATTCTTCCAATCAATAAATTCCTTCAAGCATAAAAGGACACGATTAAATCTTTATTAATATGTATACATGTACTCTTATTTTTATTGTTAACTATCAGTTTTGTTTAAGCCTGTAACTGACTGTCTCAAAATGCTGACACACCTTGCAATACGAACAATGTTTATTTGACGAAGAGGTTACCGGTAATCCCAGTTACCTTCGGACCTTCACAATGAACTGTTGGTGTCTTTCAAGACTTAAAATCAGCACTTCCAATTTAATATAATTTTGTTTGAAGGGGACTGAATCTTATATGAAAGTGGTTCGAATAAAAAATGTGTCAGCATTTCAGACAGTCACAAATGATATACACAAAAATGTACAGATGTTCTCTTATTTTATGTGGAAACTAAAAAAGAAATTGTTTTTAAATTTCTAATTACATTGCTAAATGATTTGAACATATACATCTTTCTGGCATTAAATACAGAATATATTTGATACAATTCAACTCAACTAGAACTAGCTTTATTCCAGAGATATACAACTGTAGTGTGTTATTACATAAAGAGACCCCGTTTAGATAAGATCTGTATCACACACTGTAGGAGATATGACAGCAATGGTTAGCAGTAGATTATTTGATATAGGTAGACCATTAGCAATAACAAAACACAGTGCACTGTGAATATCACAACACGTCTGCCATGTATTGATTATAAGATCAGCTTTGTGCAATAACTACAATGCACTGGCAGTCACACCTGAATGCAAACGGAGACAATAAATAGAGAATAAGACAGACAACAATATCTGATTGTTCCGTCAGGTTGCGCAACTGCTGTTGACAGAATGTACATGAAATGCACAGGAAGACGGAATAGGAACAGACACACACACTAAGGCAATAATCTCAAACCATCTAAAAAATATGTGCTTACAAATATTGTGAGAGCAAAGAAAAAGTTTACATCTTCAAACAGTTTGAAGATGGAGAAGTGAGGTGCTGACACTTAAGAGTCAATGGAACGCCTGAACAAAACATCTGCAGTATGTATAAGGTTAAAATCTATAAGGCTTATGTAGTGAAGAAACGTGAAAACAAGAATATTTTATGCATTAAAATACTGATATATCTACATGAGAAATGAGACCATAAATACGAATTATTTAAATTAATTCTGAAAACAAATTTCCTCCCCCCCCCCCCCAAATAAGGAAAAGATTTTCAATTACAATTACAAAGTTTTCACAAGTTAAAATAAATGGTTAGATTTTATGAATGAAAATTGCAAAATTTTATAGAATTACCACAGAAGTAAACTGATTTAATAAAATAAATAAACATCCCTCCAAAGTAAAGTAAGGAAGATGTGTATTAAGAACAATAACTAAACTTAAAATGTCAAAAAGAAGGAAACATCATCTTGTATTTCTAGAAAAAAAATCAGCAACTAGACCATGTGTTTACATGAGAGATTAAAATGCTTATTCTCATTCAAATATTAGTTATATATTTAGATATATAAAAAACTTATGTGTTACAAATGCTTTTATGTGTAGAGGTTCTGTGTGTCCAACAGGTATTAATTACAATATCCAACTGAATTATGCATTTTCATTTTACAAAGTGCAAGGATAAAACTTTAATTCCATACAATGCAATGCACTGAAAAGACACATATTGTTGCTTAGGCAGATGTGGGACTCACATTTCTGATTACCATCTAAAGACATTTTATGAGATTTACTTCCGTTTTCTTGCCTCAGAGGTTCAATGAAATTTCTTTTAGGGTTGAATGAAATTTTTGTGAGGGTTGAATGAAATTTTTGTGAGTGTTTCTGCTGGTCAGCAATTGCCCTAAGCACCAATTCAGCACGTGGGGTGCAATTTGGTATTGTTGCTTTTTCAATGGACACAAAACTTTAGCTAAAGTATTAGCTGAGATTATAAATACACGCACTAGTGACTAGAATCTTTACGTTGATGTAAATCTGACACTAATGGCAAACACAAATTTTTTAAACCCCTGTAGTGCCTTCTGGAGACAATAATAGGCAAGTAGGTATTGTCATTCCAGAACCGACAGGCCTTTTTAACTTCCCTGCGACAAATCGTTATTAGGGGCTGCTCTGAGCCAACAAAATGCTTGTCACCGATCAAGATGGACCGCTGATACGATAGTTATGCCAATCTGTGATACTGTTTTCCTGGGAACTACCTACGTCCTCAAGTGGTCATTCAATGGCAGCTGCTGCTCTTTTTCGGACACAGCACAATAAAAGTATTCATAGAGAGCAACTGGGCCTGTAACCTTTTGTCCAGTTATGCGGGATCGCCATTCAGCCTGATGCAAAAATGACATGTAGACAGACATTTAAGAAAGTCAAGAGGCAATTTGTACAAGAAACCAGCACCGTGGTCTATATTTACATAGCAGGTGTTCGTACGGAGTCATACTATGGCAAGGATTGCTAATGCACCTTCACATGATCCATCAAATCTTTCTTGTTTTCCTTTCTTGCAAGACCAAAGGGCAGCGCAGCTCTTATACTCTATCCCGTAAAAGTGACATGTTTTACATTTATTATTAAAGGATCTGATAATAGATGTGCAGATTTGTAAGACAGATCCACCCCATTCAGGCAAGATCATCTTGAGCCAGCCACAATGTCCTCTCCTGTTACACCAGCACACCACCACAAAGTGGCCGTCTGTCCAGACAATGACTTGTCTAAATATGATCACCATTTGTCAGAATGCTATCACAGTGACCATCACAGATCTATGCAAATATGATGCATATACAAAATGACCTGATGTGTGTTCATTTTTAATAATACTTAAATAATTTATTTACAAACATGCTAAGTCTGGGCAAATTCAAACTTCAGATAAACCTGCTTGGCAAAAACAGGTCTTCGGTCATAAGGTATAACATTTCATTTAATGATTACAAAAAACTAAATCACCTTTATTAAACACCCACCTGGCTTTCTTAATAGTGCAATGATTTCAAAGCAACACATTTACACTTGACAACTCAGATATACTACTTTTTTGTACCATGTGCAAAGGAAACAATTTTACAAATGCCATGTCATAATATATTAAATATCTTGCTGTACTTACAAGTGGCTTGTTTTTCATAGATTTGTGTATACACAGTCACTGTAGCTACATGGATTTGGATTAGGTGTACCCTTATATATTAAATATATTGTGGCACTTAAAACAGGCTTGTGTATAGATACATGACTTAGGCATATCATAATATATTAAATATCTTGCTGTGCTTAGAACAGGGTTGTTTTTCACAGACTTGATTATAGCTACATGAATTAGGCATATCTCAACATATTAAATATCTTGCCGTACATAAAATAGGCTAGTATTTCACAGACTACTGATTAGGCATACTGTAGACTACTGATTAGGCATACTGTAATATAGTAAATAGCTTGCTGTCCTTAGAACAAAGGTATTTCTTTACAGACTTGTAACATGTAAAATCTCATATCATAAACATTTAGAATTTCTTATTGACAACAAGACATTTTAATAATACACTGACGCATCTGAATGTGGTACGGTAGCATGTGTAGATATATATATGTGACAGCTGTGGGGATTTAAAGGATTGAATTGCATTCTGGGAATGAAACAAAGACGATGATAAATGGAACAGAATGGGTGTAAAAAGCCAGACTGTTTATAGAGAACGGTCAGTTTATCTTTCAGTAGCTGTTGAGCACAGTTTGAAGTTTCACTGTTCAGCTGTTATACTATTGTCTAGTACTCTAATACCACTATATATTTCATTTTAATTATAAATGTAATTAAACTAATAAGACTCACAATTATCTGTGAAATTAAATTTCTTTATGGAAAAGTAAAAGGAAGAATTACATTGTAATAATATTCATACTTGAAGAAAACAAATTTCAGATTGATACTGTTTCTAAAATTAAATTTTCTTAAATATAAATTAACAACATTTTATTACGCATAATGTAATATTAATATGAAATATATATTGTATTTTATTTTTAAATGTTTGAAATAAATATCCCATAAAAATAACTCATAACAGATCAAAGTATCTTTCGATCATACCTTCACTTAGTGAAGACTACAATTACAAATCGCAACAGTTTCAAGTGTTCAATTATTCCCTACTACTGTGCCGTAAAGCATCAAAATCACGCTATCCATATAACAAAACATTATACACACTCAACAGCCTACTGTTTGAAAAACTTTTCCCCATTTGTGAACATACATTGAGGAAGTTGGCGTGAGACAAATTACATGGCCATTAGAATAAATTACTGTCATTTCCCTCGTGTCATCACCTTTGCAATAGAGCAACACCCCAAATCCCACTAATAATTACCGTCATTCGACTCTCGAACCCCTTGGTTTCTGACCCGCCCTCCCTCCAGTTACAAACAAAATTTGCCGCTGAATACTCTCAGACCGCAGACTAGGCAACTCAACCCAGGTCCCCATTCAGGTTCGTAATGTCCCTGTTAGGGTTCTAGGACCCTATTTAGATGACGATACTTTGGCTATGAGATCTAACACCCAGGACATTGGGTCTACCCCCAGGCTTCATTCAAGGGTGTGTTTGTGTACACTGAGCAAGTTTGGAAAACTTGTTCAAATTGTTAAGCTGAAAAGACCAAAGAGAGTGGGGCTGTGTTCATATGCGGGGAGTCCATGGTGTGAAATTTCATGTTTGTTTGTGAACAGCAAGTTACTGTAATTTTTTCGCCGCTGGTGTGATTGCAGTGAAATTAGTCCGAACCCATCTGTCAAGTTTAGAATGGCTTAAGAAATACAACTAAATAAAGAGCTTTGTAATTTGTATTTGACTCAAATTAAAAAAATATTTCTTCAGTCCTTTTTGGAAATACATATATTGTTCCTGTGAAACATAATATTCAGACCAAAGAAGTTTTGAAAAATGTTTTTCTACAATCATACAGTTAATGAAATAATAATGCAAAAGCAATGAATTTCAAAAAGTGCTTTTAGTGTGAAAAAAGAAATTATACCAAACTATATTACTATTAATCTATGAACAATAAATGGTTAAAATAAACAGGAATAAAAATTAAGATAAAATTAATATATTATTGAAATTCTAAGCATAAAAAAATTGAATCGTACTATAACAACTATTGGAAAGTGCATTATTGTCCGAGATGTCATGAACTTTTAAAAACATTTTGCAGGTGGAACTTACTGTGTTCTTAACCAGAGTTAAATTGCTACAACAATAAAGAATACAAACCATTTAATCCTACTTTATAGCCATGATATATGCGTATATGACTTGTCACCTCTATCAAGATAAATCATGTCATAATTATACTGACACCAAACAGCCTGCAGACAACTTGTGACACCAACATCACTCTCCAGTCCACAAGATGACATTGATGTTTGCTTGACATCTTTATAAGACTCGCCAATTATACACAATAACATGCAATCATGACTAAAGGGTCGGACTGTAAATACTAAGATGCAGTCGGGTGAATGGGGCTACACTACAACGATTACAGGGTTTATTTGAACTATGTTTGATCCATGATACTTTTCATTCAAGTGTTTTGCCACAACAATTATACACATTGTACAATGATTGTTGTTATTATATATTTGTTTAACGACACTCCAGTACGAAAAAAAGACATCGGCATTTGGGTGTCAAAATATGGTGTAAACGAACACATCATTGTACAATGAATGCACATGATGCACATAATTATGTCTTACTACAATTATTGTAACTACATGTATATCATAATCAGAGTAACATATTTATAAATTCTCATCATACAATGACGGGACATATAAACCACAAATATTTTAAGTCAACTAGTGTTAACATCAATCATAGTAACAAATTTATTTGCACTGGTCTGTTATAACTGTACATGAATGTACCCATATGCCACATATACATGAAATTATAACCACATTTTACAATCCATTTTCAAAAACATATTTGCATAATACAAACTTTCAACTATGCTTGACTCGGAGATCTTTATTCAAATTGTTAACATAAATAACAGTAGAAACAGCATTTGTTACAACTCTTATTGTGTGAAATTCATTGAAAGTGTCCACGCAAAAGAATAAGAAGTTTAAGCCCCATTGATAATTCAGCAGCAACAACAGGGGACTTGTTATTCACAGGCAAGAACATCAACAATTGGTTATGAACTCTCATTACAAGGGTCGGTAGGTCATATTGACTACAGGTCCCAAATTATATCACCAATCAATATTTTTATTGCTGTCACATTATCATCTAAAGCTGATAACAAAAACTAGTGATCTGTTATAAACTGTCAGTTAACACTAAAAACCTGTGACAGGCGGGTGGTATGTTTGTTAACAGCTGAATGAGCACGCTGGCTGGAGTATTAATCAACTACCGGGTATTGGAAATTCTGTTGAGAGTAAGCACAAGCAGGATACAGCAGGTAGATTGACAAATGACAGCAGGCCTGAGACAAAAGCAACAGTCGATCTTTTCTAGAAAATACAGATATCAAACAGCATCCCTGACAGATGTGAATGGCAGTGAAAGGTCAAATCAAAAGTGATATACTCAAAACACAAAAAAGCCGTATCATGAAGTGTTTACAATATATGATGAACCATGGGAGATAAATAATGAGCTATTTACCGCAGATAATGAATGACCCGAGATTCCCCGATCAGACTATTGTCTGTACACTCTCTCAATGTCTATCATTGCTCATTGTTCATCCCGTGATTGTTGATGGTGATAAAAGCCAACATGCCTGATGAAGAGGGGATCACTGACAATTGACCACTGTACACTGCTCCTTCTATTGCCGTGCTCATTAAAGCACAGTTCAGTGTCAATATTCCATCCTGATGTCTGAATCAAAGCTCAGCCAGGCAGGAGATTTGTCAATAAACCGCGACATCAAAATCTCTTGGCAGTTTGGTTTTTTTTAAGCCAAAGGGGTCAATTCTAATCAAAGAAACCTGCAGAACTAACACTATCAGTTTTTTATGAAGCAGAAAACTTAAAATGGTGACCCATGTCCTCAGATGTTTCACACACTTACCAGCTGAAGCCGCAGGAAGCGAGAACAATTGAGAAATGAAGCAAGACCTACTCTGGCTAACGATACATGAAGATTTCTTTATGTTTTAAAACGCTCATGTCCTTGGAAGACAATAGTCTATTCAGATGTGATTATTATGACTGACTGAGTACTCTGAGGACATGTCCCCACCAAAAGAAGTTGTTCATTATCTCAAGCCCTCTTGTAAAGACTTTATTGAACAGGCGATACTTGACAAAACAAGAGAAACTCTCTAGGGTACATGGTGAAGAAGGCAAACATACAGTCTTTAAAACACTTGTGTTAATGATACAGACTGCTAATTTGTGCCAGTCCACCTGCCATATTGAAAACCTTCCACACTTATATCCTCGTCACCTACTTCATAAAAAAAGGTCAATGCAATAAACTGATAGTAATTCTATGATTTGGTCATTTACACATAAAACTGAACAAAAATGTTCATAGAATGATAGTATTTAATTACTACTAGTAGAAAATGTGTGCTTTTATTGAGAAATCAGTGTGTGTGGTTCATGTTTTAAGGAACAGACTATTAACTTAATAGAGAATACATGATAAAAATTGTAATACTGTTATTTTTGTCATCATAAAGCATCATATCAAAAATACAAACTTGGCAAACATTATAGAAAAAGTGAAAAAACCCAACCCCAAACAGATTAGAAATGTTCCAGACAAAAAAATGCATGATGGTAATAAATTTAGGTGGGTGTTGTCACTAAACCACTTTGTAAATTGCAGTGATATAAAAGTGCTTTCTGACTCATACATGCACATTTATTTCTACAAGTAAAACAGTCATAAAAAGCAAATACCGGTAACAGTAAAAACAACAACCACATGCTAGACTATCAATAGTAACAAGTTGACAAATATGTCACAAGATAGTGTGACAACAATCACCGAAGATGAACACCCAAGTAATAAAAACATCAATCCCAGGTCCATGACACCCAAGTCTTGTTTGGCAAGACAAATGATAACATCCAGTATTTCTGACAAACAGATCCATTATGGAGACCATGACATTTTCCCATGCCCTAATATCATTCCCTCCAGCAGAATGCTGTTACTAATGGACAATGACTAAAGATCTGTCACAAAGACATACATCTTTATCCATAGTAAGACTTTGATATAAAACAACATGAAGAGATAGCCATCATTACAAGTAGACAGTGTGAGAAGGTCAGGGTGTCTGATTTTACTGATTAGAGCAGGACTTTTTCCTCATTCAACCCATTTACATTATAACAGGTGACTTTTAGCTAACAGTTGTTTTTCACTACACAACACTTACTTGAGTTGTTCTTGGTATATAAGTTTATTTTAATATGAAATTTTCGTTAAATCTCTTGAGATAAAAGGTTTATACCAGTACTTTACCATCTTGCTGATTGGGAAGTACATGTACATGTACTTTTTAGGGTGGTTTCAGTAGAAAATTGTTTTAAATTTCACCAATTAGTTTTTTGTTCTATCTTTCTATAAAGACCTCCTGCTCACATAAACCACTATTTGCAGGTCCCTTAGATGGTCATTATATAAAGATGTGTTTTCAGTCTGGCAGTCAACAATGTGAGTCCAATGAATGATGGAGACTCAGTAGTGAAGTTAAAGCATTTAATTTATAATTTAACTAAAAATATTTATTTGCCTTTCAGATTCCACTTCCACTATTCAGTAAGCTGAAGGCGTACTATCCTGGCTATTGGAACTTCGGTGGTCGTCTGCACAATCACCATCTGATCCGCATGCTGGGCTGTGAGAGCAACCTCCTTCTTCACGACACCAGCGCCCTCAGACTTTCCTTCGCTCTCAACAAAATCGGTGGTCAGCATTCTCTGGGAACAAAACTCATACACCTCTCCAAATATGGACGTGACAGTGTATCAGGGAAAGACGGACATCAGTATATTTTTCACCCAATTGCGTATGGACCTTACCTGGCAGATAAATATGGTTATCCTTCGATTTCCAAACTGCACCAAATGGATGCTGACAACACAAAGAAGAGTTTCTGGGGAAAGCAAGGAATCCTACGTGTTATAACATACACCAAAAAACTGAATCGACCCAAAGGTCATGTTGCATTGTGGGATTGCAATCACTTTCACGAGGCCAAGGACTGGATTGTTGATCATGGACTCATCACAGTGGAATTCTGGGAATCACCAGGTAAGGATTTGAGCACAGTATATTCTGAAAGTTTTTGTTATTTGTACATGCAGTGGAATATAATAGTTACATAATATTTTCTAAAGTTGTTTCCCATTTACTTTATTCTTACCAAAATTAACTGTCAATTTTTATCCAATGTTGTTTTGGCTCTACTTCTCAGTACGATGTTTAAAATAAAGAAAATGTCAGAGAAAGTGAATGAGATTTCTATTTCTATATTATAGTCTTTATATACCGTAATAACATTAAAACAAGTTTTGGAATATAACATCATAATGACATGTTAAATTTTATTATATAAATTATTTAACGTTTTGCTACACTATATGTCTGTTATGGTACCTAAGCTTTCAGCTTTATTTAACTGTTATAAAATAATTATTATTCCAGATTCTAACTGTGAAAACAATGACATCAAAACAGTAAAAACAGAATACAACTCATATGTGTCCATGTTGCACACTACGGCAGAACCAGGTTTGAAGACTCTTCTCAAACACAAGGCATGGAGAAGACATTTTATCAAAAAATACTTTCTTCAGAATAAACGCAAGCATCCTGTTCATCGACGCCATTTTAAGAAATGGCAATAAGTAATAACTAACTCTTTAATGTTTCTACAAAATAGTCAAATTGTCAGGAAACATTTTTCAATGTTATTATGTTCAGCTGTATCCAAAATTAACCCAGTGCACCAAGTTCTACTACTGAAAGCCATCATTCCATTCAACACGTGAACAAAAAATTTCAATATATGGTGAAAAAAAGAAACTTGTTAGAGAAGGCAACTCGTTGAACTTCAAGTTTTGTCCATTCATTTTGGCAAATGAACAAAGATTCTGATAAATAAGTTTATTGGATGACGACAAATGAAATGGTGAAATGTTTCTTCAGTGTTCGAACCCAATACCTCAGTACATAATAACAACCAATACAAAGAACCAAGAAGTGAAGGACTGTTCTTCATTATTTCCAGGAATGATCACGAATATGTTCAAGCAAACACAGACTATGCAGTTTATGTTGTGTTTGTACGCATGTATCTTTACAAACTATTAACTGTGACCTGCACAGCTCCAAAGATGTTTTAGTATGACTGCTAAATGTGCTTTTCCAGAACAATATTTTCCAAACAAGTGCTTTATTAATTAATTTTATGTGAATGGCAATTTTGTTATATTTATGCTCCTTGTGGCCATGTTTGATTTAAATTGTGTACAATCAGTATTAAGTTATAATTGAATATAATTCTGTACAAAGCTCATCATATTTATGTTGTATATATGTTACCTACGTCATGCTGCTCAAGGTACGTGACAAACAGATGGACCGAGTCCCAAACAGTTATCTGATGTAGTGTTAAGAATGACAAACAGAGAAACATTTGTTTAGGGTGCATATATCCTCCAACGGTTCATGCAACATTGGGAAAGCTAAAAGGTTCATGAACAAAATCTATCATATAGAATACAAATTTTTAATCACTACTTAAATAAGATAATCAGAATTCAACAATAATATGTTTGAACAGTATTATTTTGTATATTTTTTTCAATAAGTATCTCCAATACGTTGAAAAAATGTAAATCTCAGTTGTGTCAATGCTACTTTAAAGTTAAACCCATTCCTTTATATATTTAACATGGTTGCAACCAGTCATCATTTGAGAAATGATGTATAAGGTTATGTTTGGGACTCGGTCAGATAATATGAAATCAGGGCCAGTTCTGGAAGTCAGTAAGTTTTGAGTATTGAATGCAAAAGCATCAAAACTCACATTCTGGTCTGTTTAGTCAATCACATGTACTCGCATTTTACAATGAATTAATTCTCAAAATTGAGAATGCAAATTGGTGCTAATTTTTAACTAGTAATTACTGTGTAGGAATCACTGTATGTTACCTGTAGTTATCTGTTCAAAATACAATGTATAGATCTACATGTATTTCTCCTCATGTGTTCGTACCTGTGTGTAGTACATCAACTATTACCTGTACTTGTTATTATGTGTGTTGTACCCTGTATGTGATGGACAATATAATATGTTGTGTTAACTGTACATGATGCTACCTGTATGGCTTGATACAACACATGTATATGTTGAGTTAACTGAATGTAATGTCTTCTGTGTGTATTGGTACAGTACAATGTGTCCTGTTACCGGTATGTAATGTTACCAACATGTATTGTTAAAGTACAACACTTTGTGTTACCTGAATGTAATGTCGTCTGTATGTATTGATACAGTACAATGTGTCCTGTTACCTGTATGTAATGTTACCAACATGTATTGTTACAGTACAAATGTAATGTCATCTGTATGTATTGATACAGTATATGTCCTGTTACCTGGATGTAATGGTATTCTTGCAACCTTCATAACAAATGATGCAATGTATATAATATATACATGTATACAAGTTGCGAACTGTATAATATTATGTTACCTATACGTGTAAAGTACTTATATTCAGGTTAATCATTCTAGTATGAAGGCATCATTCAGACTACCAAACAGAACCATCTTGTGTAAATATCCTTTTCATAATAAGCCAGTATAAATTGACCAATGGTTGAAAAACATATTAAGTGCCTTAAAATGTGTTCAAATCATGCTCATTAACTCATGCTCATTAAGATGTAATTACTAGTATATATTTATCATCTTTGTATCACGCGTACATTGCAGCAAACAAACAAGTCTTCTTACCAAAATAATTTAATCACTTTTATATCTTTTTATTTCAAAATTCTAAAATGTTTTTGTAAAAGCTATCATGTCCCATAATTATGTACATGTATCTAGTTATTATTCCTGTGTGTTGTGAATTTATGTATGTTGTCAAATAAGTATTCTATCCAAGTGCTATGTCAATGCTGAATACAAGGTATCCTGCTCCAGTTTAATCATTAGATACCATATATCTATAAACTACACCAAAATATATTGCCTTTAAAATAAAATAAAACAACAAAATTCATGTAAAATTGTGTTTTCCAAAACTTAGTTAATAATTAATTACTTCTATTTTTTATTTGCATCTTAAATTTGGATATTCCAAGGATAAATTTTAAAAAATTTAAATAATCAAAGAAAACTTTTAACAATTATTATGGCATTTTGAATTATCCATGATTATGATGCTTTGTATTCAAGCTACAATTGAAAATGTATGATATGATTAATTTCAAATCAAATTTAATTTTGGTCCTTGATTGGGGCCAAAAACTTACAGACCATTACATTGGGGCCAAAAACTTACAGGTCATCAAACTGGGACCAAATACTTACAATGTGTACATGTAGTGTTTCTAATAGCTTTAGATCACAAACATCTGGGCCAAAAACTTACAATGTATAATAAACCTTAATAACGGGGGTCAAAAGTGTACGTGTGACCCAAACACTTAAAATGTAAAGTGGAGCACAACGTACAGGTCAGAATCACCGATTGTACATACTGCAAAACATGGAAGGGAAGCCATTTTGTATTTATTCATCATCAGTTATTTGTTTATTTATAATCATATTTCATGAAGACAAGGTCAGCATTATATCCCAGTACACATTTACCGGGGGTAATAGAAGCATTTCAAAGACAATACAGTTATTAGACATAATCTGTTTGATACAATATTAAACAAAGATAACTACACAATATGATTTAATCATTTATTAACTTTTTTTCACACAAATATGTATGTAACAAAAGAAAAATATAAAATTGCATAATAGAAATTGCTACATGCAGTGATCAAATGAATACTGCATAATGTGTACTCACTGCCAAAATACATGCAAATGATTTAATATTGAATACTCTTTTTTTACCTATTGGCCAAATAAATACAAGAATAATCTAAACAGACATTGTCTGATATCAATTAAACAAAAGATAATTACATGGTAATTTTAATAGTTGTTATAATATTATATACATGTATTAATGTCATGTTCAATGCAATTATATCTATGCAAAAGACTGTATCGATGACACAAATGTAAACTTATTGCTCATTGAATCATACAATAATAAAATATGACTTGTCTGAACTGTATCATTTGTCTTTTGTTGCTTTTAACTAGCAGACCTACTAAGCTTACACTGGTAGACCAATATTCCCACAGAGACTAATGCACACACCACAGACTTTGATAGACCAGTCGTGGATCACTGGTTGGAATGGGAAATAACCAACGGTTCCACTGGGGAGAATCGATTCATCAACCTATCAATTCTAGTATAATCCCGCTTTATTTTCATTATTTCACTTCAGCTTAAATATCTAGACGTCACAACTAAGATTTGACAGCTACGCACCGCTCCACAATGGAGACTAGATGCACACCGAAGACGAGTGGATGTACAAACTGACAAAAATTACATTCAAATGATAAAAACAAAAGAGTATATCGGCAAGATTTGAACCTACTGTTACAGTACCGATTAGTATGGCATTTGACATTCGAAGGCATTACCTCGCAACAAAGTAAAGTAAAGTTTGTTTTATTTAACGACGCCACTAGAAACACATCGATTATAAATCAGCGGTTATTGGAC
>JAUTCZ010009903.1:0-13390 GCA_032273805.1 Melanodrymia brightae | reverse complement strand
GTCAGCACGGAGTGCTTTGTATTCCAGGATAAGTATACTATAGAAAAGAACCTTTACTCAAAAAAGGTTTATAATTGATTTGAATGGGCATTTTATTGCCATTGCAAGAAAATAAATACAATTTTTAAAAACAAATTCTGTTTCTGTTCCACTTGCAGCTGATTCATGATAATTGACTGAAGTCACTGCAAAAGCAACAGTTCTGAATGTTAAATCAACAGTTCTGTACGTTAAAGTAGCAGTTCTATATGTTAATTGCCATTCAATATAACTTTTTTTCCTTAGTCGAAACATTTATAGTAATAGGACAAATTTCTTTCTCAGTTGCAGCAGTGAATGATCCACGTTTGGATGTTCGCTTCCAGAAACTCACTGACCAGCTGATTGTCTTTGAAAACGTTAACAAAGAGGATGCCATGGTCATCCAGTGCAATGCTACAAATAAACATGGCTATGTCTGGGCTGACTTCTATCTCAATGTCCTTGGTAAGTTCCACAGAATGATATCAATTTGCCAAAATTATAATGCAAACTGATGCAAAAAGTAGTTGAGTAACCATGACATCAGAATCCCTTGTGATATGCCAAATGTTTTTAGTCACTGTAAAACATGCAGGGCACAATACTGCAAGTGAACTAACTACATTTCAGTGTGATTGAATTCTGCTCTGGGGACTTAATTTTATGTAAAATCTTTCAATCCCAAAGGCTAATCGTTTTTATCTAGAACAGATTAAAAAACATAATTAGTACATGCATTAATCTTCTGCAATCTTATATATTGGTCACTTGGCTGATTTTTTACTAAAGTAATGTCGAACACTAACGTGCCCATGAATGTTTTGATTGGCCCGCATTTCATACAAATTGTACTAAACCTAAAATTATATTTTCAAAACATGTTATCACTTTATTTTATCAGGTTATTGTCATGCAAAGAATGACAATCATACATATGAGATAAAAACATCTTATCGCCATTCCGATGACCCAAGATACAATTTTCACTTACCCAAGATAGCTTTCAGTCGCACGGGTAATTGTCCGACAATTGTGTACCAACTCTGCTTTTATACTGCATTCACTTCAATTTGATGACTGTCAATACATTTGTTTTTGCTTGATTTAACAGCTGAATCTCCAACAATAATGACACCACCAAAAATGCAAGTGGTCACTGCTGAAGGTCAGCCAATCAATTTGACGTGTATGACGACTGGTAAACCAGATCCACAGATCACCTGGTTCAAGGAGGACCAGCAGATTACCGGAGGACGATACCGCACAATGATTGATGGATCTTTATCCATTGAGGTAGCTCAGTATATATTGCTTTCATAACTGATGTAAATAACTGGTTTATTAATTAATACCTGATCGCAAAAGTAGATTGTAATGTTTTTATATTTTTGCTTTATTGTAGAGTATAGAAATTACCAAAAAATACTATGATCATAATCAGCATAAAACATTACAAAAATTGATACAAGTTCATTTGTTAATGGGATCAGTCACCGATTTTGGTGCGAAGAATTTCCATTCTGTTGCACATGCAGACAACAGAACTGTTTGAACTCTATCCATCCATGTGTTTGGCGAGGTATTCGTAACAAGTTACAAACAATTTTACATTATATTTTTCTGTTAAGGAACTACATAAGTGGCAATGTTTTTCACAATCCAAACAAAGTTGGGATTGTGTTTGATCCCCTTTCTCCCCTTTTGATCCCCTTTCTCCCCTTCTAATCCTATAACATAGAACATTGATCAAATACTCAAGTAATTTAGAACAATAGAAATGTGGCCTCTTATGGCAAGTTACTAGTTATTGGAGGTCAGCACTTGAGCATATTTGACTTTACATCATAGTCCATGTACTCGATTGATATGTCATTTTGTACAGAATTAATACAATTGTCTAACGGTTAGAATTATTGTGTTTTCAGAAAGTGGTGTTGGCTGATGCAGGATATTTCACCTGTTTGGCTGAGAACAGGTATGGGCGAGAGAATGCTAGTGGTATCCTCCTGGTCCGACGTAAAACACAGATAGAGCAGAAACCCTTGGATCTTGAGGTGTATGCAGGGCGTGACGCAAAGTTTACATGTTCGGGAACAACTGACCCAGAAGAAGTGAATAACCTGAAAATTCTGTGGCAGAAGGACAATAAGGACATCACAGCTAATGACCAGCGAATGACAACTAACAAACAGGATAACTCCCTAACAATCAGCGGAACCATTGTACGCGATTCGGGAACTTACACTTGCATAGCTACCAATGGGCTAGATAATTCTTCATTCCCTGCCATGTTAACTGTGAAAGGTATTATTTTTTGGTATTTGTTGCATTTAAAGGGTCTTGGAGCAGGGTGTAGATCATATTTTGTTGGTAGAAGATTATTGACAATTGATGCTGACATTCCAGTGCTGGCACAGTGTTGAATATTGAGGTGTCGACTAGAAAACAATGTCATTGTTAATGGGGATGAGTGTTTTCCGCAGGGTGCCGATAGTGATACAAATGCCTCCTCAAATTGTTGGGTAAAGTTGGGCATGGGGTAAGTGTGGATATTTGTTTTATTTTGTATAGTGCTATTTTCTCAAGGTGTTTGTTTGGTCCTTTCAGTGTGAAATGTTCACTGATTTACCTATCCACGGTCACGTATGTATTCATATTTTTATTTAAATTGGGTTGGTTCTGTCATTCAATTTTCTACTTACCATTCTTCCTTTTCACACAGACCGACCAGATGCTCCAACAAGAGTGAAGATTAATAAGTGTGAAGCTGGTAATGCCACTATACGCTGGACACCGGGCAGTTACAATAACGCACCGGTGCAGTACTTCATTGTCCAGTACAACACAACATTCAATCAAGACCAGTGGATTTATGGAGTTAAAGTGGAATCTCAGAAAACGGCTGCCAATGTCTCACTGTCACCGTATGCTACCTATGCGTTCCGCGTGATTGCATACAACAAGATAGGAGAAAGTGATCCTAGTTTCCACACAAAGGATGTATGCAAGACTAATCCTGAAGTGCCTACCAAGCATCCTGCCAATGTGCGAACCATTGGAGAAGAGAAAAATTACCTGATAATTGAATGGACTGTGAGTATTTCTTTGGGCTTTGACTTACATAGAGGATCATAAATGAGTTGCCCTGTATTAGTCTCAAGAGGAATAATTTACATTTGTCACTAAAAGTTACTAAGATCGATCCTCCTCTGTTCCAACCAGTGATCCACTCCTGGTCTATCAAAGGCTGTGGTGTGTGCTATCATGTCTGTGGGAAAGTGCACATAAAAGATCCCTTGCTGTTAATCAAAGAAGAGTAGCCTATGTGACAGTGGCGGGTTTTCTCTGACCAAGTATCGATATAACCTTGCATTTGACATCCCACAACTGCTGATTAATACTCAATGTGTTCCAGTGGTTTTGTTAAACAAACAAACTTTATCTTTATTAAAAGTTACTAATTATTCACTTGTAAGTGACTTAAACTGGATATTACATGTTAGTGAGTTCTATATTTTATTTATTACTCCAGACATTTTATTGTGAAGCACTTTTCAAAAATACTTCATGTCCATGTAATGGTGAAAATATAACTGATGAAACGTAGTTCTATGTGATATGCATGACGTAATGTTTACACTTTGTGACGTCATATTGTAGTACGGTCCCTGTCAGTGGCTGAAATGGTTTCAAAAACACAATCAAATAATGCGTTATCCCAATGTTTGATCATTTCTCAGTGACAAACTATGATATTTATTTAGAGTACCCTCTAGGGTAAAGTATATTTCCAACACTCACTGTTAAAATTATCCATATTGAATGGACTGTGAGTATTTCTTTTAACAACTCGCAATAGTTTTCCTTATGCTCCTATTGAAATAGGGTTTAGCATTGGTTGCCAAAGGTTATTTTGGTCACATGTTTGTTACAAAAAACTTAATGAAACCGACATATAATCATAATTTACATCACCAATACTGGCACTAATATATTTGATCATTTAAAATTTGTCTTTCGTGGTATATGCAGTATATGCAGTATCGACTCCAACCCAGTGCTCCGCAACTGGTGTAACAAAGACTGGTATGTACTGTCCTGTCTATGGTAAAGTGCATATAAAAGATCCTTTGCTGCTTATCAAATAGAAATAGTGGGTTTCCTCTCTCATACTAACACTAACGTCTGTCCTGGGTTGGCAGTCGAGTTAGCGTGTCCAGGAAAGAAGTGTTTGAACCTTAATTGGATATAGGCATGTAAATATGTTATAACTAACTAACTTGTCTTTCAGGCAATGCCTATGATAGATCAAAATGGACCAGGTTTTCAGTACGTACTGGAATACAAGCGGGTTGGTGATCCTGACCAGGACAAAAAGACTGTGTATATAGACAACTGGCAACAGTTTCAGCATCGCTATCCGAGTAACGACATCTACACAGGTTACGAGATTACACTGAAAGCCAGGAACAGTGTGGGAGAAGCATCGGCAACAGCTGTCACACTCATTGGTTATTCGGGAGAGGACAGTGAGTGTATTGTAACCAACATCATTTTTCACACTAATTTCGCAGGAACATAATCCGGCATTCTTTCATACTGGAGGAGCGGGGCATTGCTCAGCACAAGAGCGTCCACCTGAGGTTCGATAGTTCAACGAATCGATCTTCCTAAGTGGACTCATTGGGTTATTTCCAGTTCCAAACAGTGATTCACGACTGGTCCATCAAGGGCCGTGGAGTGTGCTATCTTGCCTTTGGCAATGTGCACATAAAGATCCCTTGCTGTTATTCAAAGAATAGTAGCCTATGTGGTGCCAGTGCGTTGCCTCCGTCACCAAGTGTCGATATAACCATGCGATTAACATCCAATAACTGCTGATTAATAATCAATGTTATCCAGTGGTGTCATTAAACAAAACAAACCTATCTTCGCTACTTAACATAGACCTCTTCGCACAACCAAATGGCATTTAAAATTCCCATTTTATAAAATAAGGATTCCCAATCTGGTGTACAAATGTTTTTGTTTATTTACTGTTTTTCTCAATTATGACAAAAACCGTGCTTATTTTTTCAATCCCATCGACCATAGGACCTAAGCGTAACTTGCTGAATAAATCACATTTTTACAGTGCAATATTAAAGAGAAAAGTAGACAACAGAGTCGCTAGGATTATATTAGAACATCCCAGGGTCCGCTAGGTTCATATTCGAACCCCACCCTACCCCACATACAATGCCCATGGTAGGGCCTCTTTCACATACATATGTATTTAACCTCATTTCAAACGAAAATGTAAACTCAACTGGTCGGTAAAGATGTCAAACATGGTTTTAATTTCTTATTCAATGTGTGTTTGTTGCAATACTTTATGTTCGCAGTATCACCACTTTTGGCAATACGCAATACTTTAACGATGCAAAACATGTATGTGCTTTTCAGTAATACGTGTTTGTTTTTTACAGCTCCGACTATTGCACCATCCAATCTGGCTGTTGAAGAAATAGATGCAACATTTGTAACACTAAGCTGGAACTTTGATATGAGTATCATTGATATTCCAAACTCTGCTCTTAAGGGCGAATTCAAAGGGTTTAAGGCAAGTAAAATAATTATATATTAATGCCACGATTTTATCGCTAAAATATTCTAGTAATTCGATGCCTATGACGTGCACCGTTAATTGTTTACTTTTGAGTTGTGTCAATATAACCATGCGTCTGACGTCCAATAACCGCTGATTTATAATCGATGTGTTCCAGTGGCGTCGTTAAACAAACACACTTTATCTAGTTTATTGTGTTTGTTTTTTTGACATAGGTTCAGTTCTGGAGGCAGGGTTACCGTGAGTTGACATTCCGCGAGTACGACGTAACTGCTGATGTAGCAAAAGCGTCGGCCCTGGGTAACGTTATCACCGCTCAAGTCAAAGACCTGCTGCCATTCACCAACATGGAGGCTCGTGTGTCCGTTTTTAACAACTTCCACGTCAGCCGGCCCACAGAAATCGTTAGATTCCAAACTGTGGAAGGAGGTAAATAGAGTTTGTGTCTATTACAGGTCTGTTGAGGACATTTTGAACTTGGGTGGGTGACCTATTGTGCATTGGTTCGCTTTTATCAAAGATTTTCTCTAAGCCATAAGGCATAGGGGGCCCCTACTCCTTACATATTTAACTAAACGCTTTGATTTATTATAAGGGAATTGTAAGCTTTTATTTATTGTAAGGACCTTAAATTCAGTTGTTAGTCCCTGTATAATGCATAATCTATCAAATTTGTACTCATGGATTTTGCATAAAATTATAATATTATTGCTGTGTCATATAAATGTCAGTGCCATGTAAAAAAATTCTGGGGAAAGGCCTGTTTATGTAATAGCAGAGGTTTCTCCAGAGAAATAATGTGCTGTGGGCCACTACTCCTTACCTATGTAACTAAGCACCTTGATGTATTGTAAGGGAATTAAATTAATAGTCACTGGGCTTTAATTGACTGGTGTGGAAATAGATTGTCACTTGCAAACATTTGTAACACTTACAATATCTCAAACAACCTCTCACAGATTAGTAAAACACTACCCCAATACCTACAAATGTACAAGCCCCTCTATAACCAATAATTTGATCTTTGTGCGAGCCATTGCTGGCCCACCTATTACCCCAATGCTATGACGGGCCTGAATTATGCAAAGATAGCCAGTATGTATATGTTACCAATACTATGATTGTTTCTCTCTTACAGTGCCAGGTCCTGTGGAATTCTTTCGTGTTCGCAATTTGGGCGACAATCATTTTAATCTGGAATGGGGAACTCCTCTGGATGAGAATGGTTACATAGTTGGATATGACATTGGCTATCAGACAGGTAGGTCATCACAGTTTCATGCTTTTTAAACTTAATTTTATTTCTAGACTTGTGATCTTGCATAACATGGAGACTGCACATAACATTACGTTGACTATTTTTCAAGCCAAAATATTTTTGAAGTATATTTTAATCAAAATTGCGGTAGTTCCAAATGCTTATTTAACTCTTTCCATGAAATGAAATAGGTCAGTTTCTATTTCTCAATATTTTATGTATGCAAGTTATCAGGAATATTAAAAAATGCGAAGAAGTTGTTATTATAGGTCTATTTAGAACTTCAGCAAATTTTGTTTCAACGTGTTCCGGCTTGCAGAATTGACGAGAAATGAAAGTAATTTTTTACTGGAGATAGGCTACTTCTGTGTTGGTTAAAACAATAAATCATTGCCAACTGGATAGATGGAATAACACGTTAACTCTTCCATAGTATATTTTACTAACCATTAGTTTTCCGATGGTTGTTTTTTTTAGCAATGTTCATCTATATTTTAGTTGATATTATACTCATTGCGTTATATAACTGGTATATATAAATGTCTATCCTAATAGTAAGAGGGCTGGATCTCGGGAAGATACAAGATCGAGAACCACAAATCAACAACCGCTACCAGACATCTGAAATGTTGAGTGGCTTGCTTCCACTGACTAAATATCGCGTCTATATTTTTGCTCGCACTGCCAAGGGACGAGGCGAAGGTTACTTCATTGAACTGAAAACCACCAAACAAGGACGTGAGTAGCTAGATATTTTTAGTATCTCTTTGTTTCGACCTGCATGGATGGGGGCTATTTTTAGCACACTTCATCTTTTATTTAACCAGTGATTATAAACAATGGGCACTCTCTTTATTAAAGGGAATTATTCACTTTGTGAATTTATATTCAAAGTCATTCGTGTTTTATAAGTGTATCCATAATTAAATACTTTAACATTGGTTTTTATACCCTCCGCTTCAACGAAGTTGGGAGTAAATTGTGTTTGCCTTGTGCACCTCTCAGTGTGTCGTCTGTTCAAATAATTTCCACAATAAGCTACTCTTCTTCGAATAACATCTTAGGGATCATTTATGTGCACCTTCCCACAGACAGGATAGCACACACCACGGCCATCAATACACTAGTCATGGATCACTGGTTGGTACAGGAAATAACCCAACGGGTCCCCTGAGGAGGATCGATCCATCAATCCTCCGGTGGATGCTCTTGCGCTGCGCTATGTCCCGCTCCTAAACAACACGTGACAGATGCCAACCAATGAAACGCTATCTTTAAGAGTTCTAGTGAATTAAGTAACTTTCAGTCTCAACATTTAAGATCAGCTGATAATTCATGTTGATGCATTCGTCGGTGTTCTCAAAATGCTGTGCAATCTTTTCCAATGTCCATGATGATCAGATTGTTGAATGTGTTGTAGAAAACTGCTGATGATAATTGCAATGACCATGAAGGCAGAGGTTTAACTAAGCGCTTTCATTTATTTTAAGGAATTTTAAGTGATTTCATTTAATGTAAGGGATTTGTAAGGGCCTTAAATTCAGTTGTTTGAAACATAATCTATTAAATTTGTATTCATGAATTTTACATAAAAATATAATATTTAATTGCTGAATTTTGAAAATTTAAGCACCTTAAAAAAATTCTGGAGAAAGGCCTGTGAAAGATGATAAATATGATTTCTAAACTAGATCTTATTGTGCTTTCTAATTCCTTGTAAGTTGTATCCAGATGGTATGGAGATGGTTTTTCTAAGCCTTGTAAGTTGTATCCAGATGGTATGAAGATGGTTTTTCTAATTCCTTGTAAGTTGTATCCAGATGGTATGGAGATGGTTTTTCTAAGCCTTGTAAGTTGTATGGAGATGGTTTTTCTAAGCCTTGTAAGTTGTATGGAGATGGTTTTTCTAAGCCTTGTAAGTTGTATCCAGATGGTATGAAGATGGTTTTTCTAAGCCTTGCCTTGTAAGTTGTATCCAGATGGTATGAAGATGGTTTTTCTAAGCCTTGTAAGTTGTATCCAGATGGTATGAAGATGGTTTGTTCTAAAGTTTTCCATATTTCAGGTCCTGGTGCTCCTCGCTTCGCAATAAAGGAAGTAGGTGAAACGTACATCAATGTGACATGGTGGATCAATCCGTACACTACATCTGGGACGGTCATTTTTCTCGAATATCGCAAAGAGGGTAAACTTTATTATTTTGTGTGTTAATATTTAACTACAGATACTTAGAATATTAACTATTTGAGATCATTATTTTTTATATGATCTCGTTATAATCTTGACCATTTTACTAGGGTTTCCTTTTGGAAAATTGAGAAAAGATAACAGAAAAAGGTAATTATATTATTTAGATACAAAGCTTTATTCATCTCAGTATAGAAAAATGTGTTTTAATCCAAAAGCCTCTATATTTATTTAGTAGCCACTTGGCTATCTGCACTTGCTTTAAGTAGTAGACCAAGAGCAAAATCTGGCAGCCCGGGTTGCTGGGTATGGAATTTATCAAACCCTGTCATATGTTATAGCTTAGTGGTTACCATGTGGCTTCTACTTGAACTTCTAAAATATTGTCTCCTAATCAATTAATATGCACTTTACATCTTGTCATGCTTGTTGACTGTAGGTGCTCCTGAGTGGCAGAGAAGCACAGATGAAGTGGTGAACAGGTGGAAGAACATAACAAACCTTGAGTCGGGAACGGATTACGAGGTGCGCGTCGTGGCAACCAATGGGAGACAAAGAGCGGAATCTCACATAGAGGATGTTTTCACATCGGGAGTGTGTATGTATGCCAGTCTATTTTTCAGTTCTATCGTGGCTCCTCATACATTTGTCTAAAATTAAGACAATGGGATGAAATTACTAATTTAGGTTAATTAAGTGGTGAAGCTGTTTATGATGTAGCATTTTTCAAACTCATGTTATGATATAACACATTTGACATCCAATAACCGCTGGTTAATAATCAATGTGTTCCAGTGGTGTGATTAAACAAACAAACTTTATCTATTATCTGTATTTCAGCTCCGGCGTCAGCTCTGGTGGGCAATATCTGGTGGTTTATAGGAATGCTGGTGGGAATCATTGCCATTATAGTGATAGCAGTAATAGTCTACATCTGCTGGACGAAAGGCTTCCACTTCTCGGAGAAGACGAGCGATTCACGTGTTTACAGGGATGCAGAATATACAGGTATAAGTAAGTTATATTTATCACCGTTGTCTGCTTTCTAGTTCATTTAAAGGCAATGTCTTGGGTTTTCAAAAAATAATATGTAATGATTTTTTATATTTTATCATCTATTGCATCTGTAATTTTTGCGATTTTCGTGTTTGTCGTGTAGTCGCAATAATTACAATCACACAAATAATTACTAGCAATGATAAACATTAAAAAGACAACAATGTTGTTTTTGTAACGTGAAAAATTACACATCATGAGTTAACCATTTTTTTTGGGAAATTGCTAAAATGTACAGCTGCGAATATTACCAGTTTTACAATCTTTCAATGCAATTTTAATACCTATTTCAGAGATAAACAGTGTGAATTAATGTTTCACTGATTAATAGTTCATCATAATGTACTCTTAATCTTCATGTCCAGATCAGAATTGTCACACATTTCAAACAGTTTAATATTTTTCATTGTTTCTTTTACAATTATTGTATAATGTAGCAAAGAAAGATGTAATGTTTATTTATTATTTTTTAAATGATCTAATCCACATGCTCATTGCAATAGGTAAATATAAAACGTTGAATAGAACGATGTAATCTCTGTACCTAATCCATGTCATTATTGCATAAATTAATTACTTACAGCTTGAATGTAGTGCAGAATATTATACATGTACACATGGTGTCGAAAAAAATAGTTTGTTAATAAAAACAAATATCTAAAAATTACATGTTTAATGCTTATAAATTAATGCAATATTTGATAATGTTTTCTTAATAAAAACCATTTTGTAGAATCTGAGATGTTGCCTCATGTATCAAATATTACTGTCTCTGTGCACACATTCTATTTTATTGTTCGGGCATTTGTTTTTCTTCTTATTTACCTGGAATGAATATGGATGTTACCTGGACAAAACTTAATAAATAATTAATTGGTTTGCAATATATGCAGGTAAAAATACTTTTATCTAATTTCTGTGTTCAATTATTGACTTCTTTTTTTCAAATGTCAAATAAAATTTGTGTGTACAGAGACAGGAATATTTCATTATTAGTTGCCGCATTATGCTAAATGTGCTACTGCTTCAGTCATTGTGTTTGTCACTGCATGTTAACACACACTAAAGTTATTTTTGAACTTGACACACACAATTGTCATGTATCAAAGTCTTAAAGAAAATTATTTATTCAAGTTTCACAATCTCAAATTGTTATCCCCATTTTATGACATTTAAACTTGGGTTTAATTTGTACCTCCTTGGACCAGTTTTTAGCAGACACAACAGTACACCAATGAAAGCATTAGTGTTTAACTTGTAGAAATGATTTAGAATAGAAATTATGCTATTACAGTTGGCTGCTACTGAAGATTTGTCATTGTGAAACATTCCTTAGGCAGTAGTACATAGTGATAGGTTTACTAACTAATGTAGTCTTTTCTCTCTGTTTCATTATCGTCACCTGGTAGTTATATATTACTTTGCACTTCGCACTTCTACATCTTGACGTATCATCATTAGAATCATTACATCATTATTCTTGTGTTGTCGATCTACTTAATGTTTTGCTTAATGTAATGTTTGTTTAGAATACTATATTGACCATTTCATTTGCTTATTGAGACTGAAACTTTGTAAGCTTTATATCCACCAAAGATTAGTACATTGCCCTCCCATACCCTTTATGTAAGGTCTGAGGTATTAAAGGTGGAGGTAGGGATAAATAAAATGGGGTGAGGGAGGGGTGAGAGTCGTGTTGCACTTCTTTTAACATCACATATTGTTGTTTACCTTGTTGTTTCATTTATGCTGTTTAACAATTCTTACATGTAAATGTTGTTTGTACCAGTGCAAATGTGAGCATTGTTGTGTTGTGGTAATGTATAGCTATAGATAGTACAATCAGACTATGTAAATGTGTTTCCAGATCTGAACAAAATTAGAATTGGATTTGACCCCCTCCATCCACTTCTAATCCTAACATTGATGTACTGTGGATCGATGATTTTAAATTAAAAGCAATCTGAACTTGCCTTTAACAACTCCACAACCCCTCCCCCCCTACCACCCCCCCCCCCACCCCACCCACTCCAACCCACCTCCTTCCGAACATTGTTCAGATTGTGAAACACATTGACATTTACGCATGGTCACTTATACTACGTGTATAATACTTGCAGATGACATCAATGTTGATCAAACATGAGATATGTTTTAAAGTTGATTAGCTATATTTTCTTTGAATATCTTGTAATTAGCTATTATAGTATATTTGCCATTATTTAAAATCATAGAATTTGTATTTTTATTTATAAAGTTTTTGAAAATCATAGAATTTAAAATTGGAAGTTAAAATCTGAATCATGTAACTATTTTTACAAGTACCTGTAGATGTATTTTGAAAACAGTGCTATATATAATATAAATGTATATAGTATGGTTTCTGTAGGAAATAATATGCAATATCTAATTTGGAACCTAGTAAATGTAACTTTCAGTGTGCTATTATTTGGAAAATGGTAAGTATATAGTAACTTAATATATTAGAATTATAGAGAAGAATTTAGTCAACTCCCGAAATTTTAATATAATTTTAAATGCTAATAATTAGCTCTCTAAAATATCCAAATTATTCCGATTTCGTTTGAAACAGCAAAATTCAATGCAACATTTTAACGGAATTTTACAATTATTTCTTAATTAGAAGATAATTGTAACCAAATTATTCAAAAGTTTATTGAAAGTGACGTTGGTAATGTTAACTATTTTAGAAAATAAAAATAAAACAATTATTCCTTTCTGTACTAAAATGAAAAACAATTTTTGATTTCCTGAAATGATCTTTTGGTTGTTTTCTGAGAGTGTTTACTTTACATTCTACAATATCCTACGACAAGCTCAGATACATTGGGGGTTTGAGATGGGTAATCCTGGATATGGGTTTTGGTTATAGGATGATGCACAGTGAAAGACAAAGTTGCAAAATGTGGCAGAATGATGTCCTGATTAGTGGGGTTGTTAAAATGGTTACAACTTGCTATTGTATTGTCTGCTTAAGCTTGCTGCTTGCTTTCTGTGTTCTAATATTTGCATGCATCTTATTGTATTTCGTAGATACAGCTCGGTTCCCCAGCAAATCGTCTGACCTTGGTGCAGAATCGAGGGGATATTCCAACGAGTATTATGATGACAGAGAACGTGACAGGTGAGATTTTATATATATATATATATATAGTGAAACCTCTCTAAACCGGACACACTTGGGACTGAGTAAAATGTTCGGTTTAGAGGGGTTTCCGGTTTACTGAGGTTTAAATACA
>JAUTCZ010009792.1:0-13394 GCA_032273805.1 Melanodrymia brightae | reverse complement strand
AATATTGAAAATAGCTTTATATACCTGTCCATTTTTCATTAACTCTTACCTGTAATAATAAAATAGAATTTATATTGTCACTCTATTGTCTGGAGATGCAGGAGGGCGGAAATGTTTGCTGCCAAACATCGAGGGAGATTCTCTTTAATTTGCTATAGTAACCTCATCAGGAATGTCCACCATGGATACCCAGTGCAGAACAGAGACGAACTTGACAAATACTCAGTCTGAGCAGATATTTGTGACAGTTCTCGTTTACATTAGATCTATTGTTTTGAAAACAATTTATTAATTTATAATCATAAAAATGTTACCGGTGTAGTATTTCATAGAAATATACAATTTTCTTAATAAAAGAAACTATACCACTCAAAGTTTGTTAACAATAAAACTTATTTTTCATCATAGAATAATTCGATAAAATACTTTAAATATCTGATTAAACAATGCAAATATAGTAAGTTATTTTTGTGTTTGATTCTGCTGTGTAAAAACTTATCATTAGTGTATTTGATATATGATAATGTATGCACACTCAAAATAATATTACCTTCTAAAGTTTTATTCTTAGCAAACTTTGAGTATATTTGTCATTTTGCAACTTTTACAATAAGTATTAGTATATATAGAATATGTAATTAAGTATAATAAAAGAAAAAAATGTATCTGTTTTGATGTTAATTTTTTTCTTTCGAATATCAATATCAAATTATTGAATAGATATGTTGAGTTAGAATGTTTTATTGATTGATTTTGTGGAATGCAATGTATCATCTTGGCAAGCCGACAAATTGTTGATCAGTTACTGTCAAACTTGTCTATAAAGGATATCTCTGAATTGCCCTTTGTATTCAGTGGTTGTTCTACAAAGGTAACCTTTATATTGTAGAAGTTGAAATACATGGTATACAGAAGGGATTTATCTGAACTGCCCTTTATGGACAGTGGTTATATAACTGACCAGTATATACAGGTTAAAATACAGTGTTTGTTGTACAAAGGTGACCTTTATTAAATTATATAGAGATTGAAATATAAGTATTGGCATACAAAATGTATGTGTTTGTATACAGAAGGGATATAATTGAAGTTCACTTTATATTGAGTGATTGTTATACAAAGGTGACCTTTATATAGAGTTTAAAATTCATGCCTTGGTATGAGGACGACCTAACCACGGTCAGAATGATCTCTCAGTCTCAGCGTCCTCTACAACATCCATTGGATGGATGAAGACGTTAAACCACATTACCAATACCAATGCAAAAGGGATGTATCTCAATTTCCCTTTACAGACGGTGGTTGTTATACAAAGGTGACCTTTATATTATAGAGGTTAAAATACATGCATTAATCATTATTGCTATACATAACAGTGTATCTGAATTGCCCTTTATAGTCAGTAGTTGTTATATAAAGTGACCTATATAAAGAAGGGTTGAAATTTCTCTTTATAAACAGTGGTTGTTATACAAAGGTTGCCATTATAGATTGCAATACATGTACATGCATTGTTGTACAAAAGAGATGTATTTATAATTGACAGTGGTTGTTACACAAAAGGTCAAAGGATCAATCGATTAGACAGCAGTCTGAACTCGTTTTTCACCTGTTCCGACCAGTGGTCCATGACTGGAATAATATGATTAACGGCTGTGGTATGTGCAGTCATGTGTCTGGGAAAGAGCATACAAAAACAAATTCCTTGCTGATAACAGACGAAACAGAACAGGACGTAGTGTATCTCCTTGACAGGCTGACCAACTATCCGGAATTTTCAGAAAAATCCGAAATGTTCAGAAAAATCCGGAATTTTGAACCCATATCCGGAAATCCGGGATTGATACCAAATATCCGGAATTTTTTTTAAAAACATTTAAAAAAAAAAAGATTTTGTTTTAATTGGACACATTTTTGGTGTAATAATATAGAATATTGTTGTTCATTTTGTAAATTTATACAAAAAGGGTGTTATACGGGTTTTTATTAAATTGTTAAAAAAGCGCATTACCACGCTTTTTATTTAATTTTTTTTTATAAAGTGTGTTTGCCCGCTTAATTGTAAAAATATTAGAAAATTCCGGGAAAAATTTCCTGCCTTGAGGTGTGTGAGGTTAAAGTTTGAGTTGTTTACCGTTCCAACCAGTGATCAATGACTGGTACTTCAAAGGCTGTGTAATGTGCTATCTTGTCATTGGAAAAGTTGACATAAAAGATTCATTGCTAGTAATACTAATAGGTAAGAGTATACTATGCGGTGGCAGCCGATTTCTTTTGAGACAATATGTCAACACAATCATGTGTTTAATATCCAATAGACAATGATTATTCATCTCGGTGCCCTAGTGGTGTTGTTAAACAAAGCTACTTCATCTTTCATCACCTATAGCGAATGTAGTCTACTGTGTCAACATTGCAAACAGCAATTTGCTCCAGTGGTGTCATTTAACCAATTTGATCTTTTTGTAATCTTCCATAGAATGTTACCGGAATTATAATTTAATAGCCCAGATCAATGACAATGACAAGGTTGGGGAGCATTGCTCATTGCCGTACAATATATATATTTACTATAAACGTAGACATTTACACTGAAACAATATTATTATCGTAAGTAAATTTTAACTATACCTATAATCAATCTTCTTGAATTAGCTTGTCATTAATATGGAGTATATTGGAGAGAGATGGGAACACATTGATTATTAATTGGATGTCAAATGCACGGTTATATCAACACGTGATCTGCCACATAGGTTACTCTTCTTCGAATAACAGCAAGTGATCTTTTATGTGCACTTTCCCACAGACAGGATAGCCTGTAAACCTGCCTTACGTTCAATAGGGCGAGCGTTTGGCTACTGAGACAAAACGTTTTGACAGCGATATTTGCATCTACATCAAATGAATATGATATTATAATCTTCGATCGGTAACAGTCACATAGTTCCAGAGCGCTTGCGCTATTGAACGTAAGGCAAGTCTACTATTTAAATAAATTATTTCATGTGAAAATTAAAATAATGTGTAAAATCAATATTTTTTACAAAATAATTGATAAATGTTTATATAACAATGTAAATTTAAAATTGCAATTAAATATTTTAAAGCTTTATTATTAAATAACTGTTTTACATCAAAATATCAAGTGTAACCACGTGTTCGTTTTCCATTGAGGGCGTGGTGGCTACTCAATCGGGATATGTCGGCTAAAAATAAATTCCGTAATTGTACGAAGTTGTGACGGAAGTGGCCGAAGATTTTCTGTTGTGCCAGACGGACAACACCGATAATTTTTACTGCTATCCCAAAATTCCAAGTACAAAATGGAGTTGCGAAGTCAAGGAAGAAAACCACACGTTTGCAACTATATTTTCTATCACTGTAATTTATAATTCTTATTAAATAATTGGTGAGGTAACACGTCAGGGACAGCTGAAATCATGGTAAGACCCACATGGTTGTAGATTTTAGGGATGCAATAAACCAAAAAGATATTGTTACATGAAACATTGGTCAGTCGATGTTTTTTTAAACTATTACGAACTTAAAAAGGGAAGTAACTCTAAAGACTAAATGCGAACAAAAATATAATAAAATGATTTTCGTAGATTTATGAAGAATAAATTAAAAAAGGTAATATCGTGCAACAGCCGGTCAACTGCAATTCATTCCGTGGCTCCGCTATACATATTACATGGAATGAATTGCATTTGACCGGGCTGTTGGAAGATATTACCCCATGTTGGTACATTTTTGACACACCTTCAGGGCCCACGCGACCGAGCAAAGTGAGGCTGAACTTTGCTTTGACCTCCATGACTTCGCTGTGGCACTGTCTGTGCGGCGACATTGAAGTTGCCTTGTAAAAACAGATGTCTGTGATGCATTCACGGATCACTGACCAAGAATTTTAAGAACAGTTGTGTTCAACAAATCCCCCAAATAAGAAATTCTTATTCTTTTTTAGTATCCAAAGCAAACGAAAAAAGGGATCTATTGATCTTTGCCACATGACAATGTGATGCCAGTATTGCATTGTTGTTTTTGTGATCCAAGTCGTTAAATGTAGTGTACATGTTTGTTATTGAAGGTATCCACCAGTGAATCCCTGCAGGCCTTGGAGGTAATGATGTCGGAGTTTTTCAACAGCGGCACTACCAACACGAGGAAGCATGAAATAGGTAATGAGTGAAGGATCTTTATCAATTGATATGTGATTGATTTTATTGCTGGTACTCATGTTGTAATACTCGCCTCTCTTTAAGTCTACTGTCAAACCATACAATGATGCGAGATTTATTGTAGTCGTGTCAGTTTAAGAAATTTTGAGGTTATATCTTGACTCCATATTTTGATGCTGTTTGTCCGAACCACCTCTTGAGTTGGGTTATTTCCTGTTCCAACCAGTGATTCATGACTGGCCTATCAAAGGCAGTGGTGGGAAAGTGCACATAAACGATCCCTTGCTGTTATTCGAAGAAGGGTAGCCTATAGATGTGACGGCAGCAGGTTTCCTCTGACGAAGTGTGGATATCACCGTACATTGATATCCAATAACCGCAAATTAATAATAAATTTGTTCCAGTGGGCTTGTTAAACAAACAAACTCTATGTTGCAAGGTTTACAAAAGGAATACTGAACATGTACCTTTGTTTTCTCTATTTAGAAGTTCTTCTGGAGAGTTTTGGTCAGACGAAGGAAGCGTGGCGCCATTGTTTATACTTTATAGCCAACACCAGCAACGAGTATGTCATGATGTACTGCATGAATGTGCTAGAGGTAAATATATATAAACAAACCGACTTTAACTTAACTTTCGTAATGCAGAAATACGCATTTGGCCTTGTCAATGTATGTAGTTTAGATTTGAAAGATCTTAGATCTAAATTTGAAAGTATTTTATTGATTAAATTACAGAAACTGATAAATCAGCAGTGGGTTGGTCAAGATGGCCAGACCAAGTTGGAGGTGCGGTCGACTCTGAATCAGTTCCTGCTAGCTCGTCACGACCAGGTTCAGTCGTACATCAGAAACAAACTCGTGAAGCTGGTTGTCGACATCGGACGCTCAGACTGGCCTCACTTCTACCCAGATTTCTTTTCCAGTATTCTACAGGTTCGTTTTAAGTGGCCTACACACGCGCAATGACTATTATTGATTCAATTTTATTGTTGAAATTTTTGTTTTGCTACACACGATTCAATATTATTGTAGCAATATTCAGTATATTACGCAATTTCGTCATGGACGGATCAGTAGCTTTAGCTCTTAATAGTTTTGAGTCCGAAAAGGAAACAGAAAACACGTCGGAAAATAAACTATTGAACAATAATATTGAAGATCTGCTACACACGCTCAATAATATTGTTCAATTGCCAAAAAAAAAATCTACTGCGATTTGATTTTGTCAATATATTGATCAATTAAATTTTGGGCTTCAATATCGCATACAGACAAACAATAAGATTGTCAATATTCAGTATTGGCAATATTCAGTATTGGCAATCTTATTGTCAATAATATTGCACGTATGTAGGCCGCTTTACACAAGTATACCACGTGGCGTGTGCATGATTTTTTTTACTTGCCGTTTGGGGGCGTACGTCAAAATGTTTTGCCGATTTTTTTTTCTTCTTAAATTCTTGTTTTGAAAACTGTCTAAGCTTGCTATGAAATAGAATCTCGTTTAATACCCTATGCGTCTCCACCATTCCAGTCAAGTTACTGCCCTTGAAAATCGAACTAATTTAGCTATGGCATTGCAACACCATTTTTAAAGAAAAGGTTCATTCTGTAAATAAATCAGTCTATATTCTCTGGGTATTATTTCTATGTCTACAAGTTGTCTAAAAGTGTACCTATTTTAATGTCAAAAAGGTATATTGTACGATATTTACTTGATAATAATTAATGTCAAAATGTAACATACCGGTAAGCATGAAAATTTATGGATCTCAAAGCAGCAAAAAAAAAATTGCGTAAATTATGTATATAATATTGTAATATAAGCTTGTAAATAAAATGATCGAAAAGGATAAATTAGTTTGAGTATATTTAGATATAAGATTGTTATTTTACTACACAAGACAAGCAATAACTAAATTATTAAAATATAATGACAGCTTTATGTTTAATTTACAGCTAGTTCAGCAACAAGATACTACGATGTTAGGAATCATCCTTCTGCAGACAGCATCAGAAGAAATGGCCACTCCACGGGAAGACCTCAGCATGTCCCGCAAAGAGGAGTTAAATCGTTTGCTGTTGGCACAAGTCCAAACTGTCCTCAGCATTCTTAACAGTATGTTACTGCTTTCAAATTAATTTAGCTAGACCGGTCTGGTGTGATTTTCATAAATTATGCAAGGCATAAAATTTGAATTTTTAAGACAAACGATATGTCGTACACGAACGATTTTCTTCAGTAGTTCAGATTTGTTTTCAAAACAATGATTATATTAGCCAAAACACGTCTGTTTAGATTTTTTGACGAACGGTTACAGCTTTTGCATGAACGATCCGTCGTTCGTGTTGATTTTCGTTTTGCACGAACGACAGACGAACGACCAAATCGTTCGTGCCAAATTTTATGCTCTGGTTTCCCGTCTACTGTCAACGCATCTAAAATTTTAACTTTCACTTTTGAAAGTTGAAACAAACATTGCATCGCAACTGCTTTCAAGAGGATTGGTCCACGGTACATTCAGTCCACCGAGCTTAGACGATTCGTACCCTGTACGTTACTTTCACTAATTTGCTGAACATTTTTTTAAATTTGCTTGTTTTGTACACATTTTATCCAATGGTCAGCGTCTTGTTGCCAAATTCGATCAAATTAAAAAAAATTCTCTTGTTTCTTCTACAGAACTAGTTTTAAATTTTGATAAGCCAAGAAATCTCAATGAACAATTGCCAATTGCATTATGATATTGTTTTGATTTAGGTTCGTGGACGAATTGTCCGGAACTGATTAATCCGTAGACGAATTTTTAGTGGACGAATCGTCCAACACCCATCGTGACCCATTACAACTTGACATTAATTTGATCGTACATGCTAACAATATAATGTGGAAAGTGTGGTGTATAAATTAGGAGCATGACAAAGTAAAACAGTAACAAACTTGAAATTCAAGTCTTGTCAAATTTGTCACAGCCGGCGGAAACTCGCGTCTAATGACACATCCGAATCATTTTTTCGCGCCAGGCATGCGCAACAACTTGTGCAGATACACATCCGGCCGCAAAATAAAATAGATAAAATTTCTGCACAATTATAGATATATATTTTAAAGATGGCTTACAATTATGTTGTGACAGCTCACAAGCCAACGGCAGTGAATGCTTGTGTGACAGGTAATTGTGTGTCTTTGCAGATTCGATAAATAAATTGATAAATAGCTTAAAACAGTTATTTGGTGATGCCAAGGACGACTACTCTGCAATAGTAAAAACAAAAGAACCAGAATATTGACCATCAATTAAGCTTAACATAACAAATATACTCAAATGCTATTACAACCATAAGCATATCTCACCTTGTCATCAAATATGTTTATAATTCTACGTATAGATATTTCCTCAAACTTTTTTTTATATAGCATCGAAGCCACATAGTTCGGGAAGGTAAAACTATAATGCAAGTGCTGTGCGTACGAAAGTAATGTTATAGTTTTGACAATTATTATTATGCAAATTGAAATCAAACCTATTTCAATAAATTCGCGTGAAAAGCAAATGATCCAAACCAAAATCAAACCCATAATAGTTGATAAACTGTTAGGAATAGTCCATGTGTGAAAGGAAATACATCTTTTTGCGCGTACAAATATTCTCTGTCAAATTTCAATGTCACGGTTGTGAAAAACTAGGTTTATGAAACATGTGCTAAAGCTTGGAACTGACAACATTAATTTCACTTGGAAAAGATAATCTGGAATTCCTCGTTACTCGTAGGTTATTATCTATAGATTAATGACATTTGTATATAAAAAAACTTTTATTCACTGCTCGTATTCACATGTCTTAATTGAACTAGATAAAAACTAAATTTCAAGTTGTTTGTTTTGCAGGGAATTTTACATCTACTCAAGATCTCAACCTGATCATTGCAAAGAACACACGCATAGAGCTGTATGTTGTCACACCAGAAGGACTTCGACCAATCAAAGAAGTTGGGATCTATGGGAAAATTGCTGTTATGGAACTGTTTAGACCTCCCGTAAAATATTTTCTAGTTTTAATTCATGCATGCTATTTAAAAATATTGACTTAAATATGTCAAGATTTTTCTGCTTCTAAAAACAATTTAACAAGTTGGCGATAATGTTTTTTTCAATTTGGAATGTTTATCGATTATATTTTACAATTTCTGATCTACATTAACCATTTGCAAGGAGGTATTTTATAATTACTGATCACTGCATAATTTAATATTTTGTCACATTTTTCAGGGTGAAAGTAAAGACTTGCTCTTTCTGCTAACAGCCAGATACCATGCCATGATTCTTGAGTGTCAGCAGGAAGGAGAAAATATGGAAATTATAACCAGAGCACATGGAAATGTCCAGGTACTTTGCTGACAATTTATAATGTGTATCATATAGGGTATCATATACTGTAATAAACCCTAAATGAGAAAGAACACAATCCTGAAATTTCAATATGTTGTTAACCTCATAAAGAACTTCGCTCCAAAAATCATAGAAATAGTTAAAAGATGATTATTCTGGACATTTGGTAAAAGATGGTAAAAAATTACTATGAACTAAAGTAATAATGAATTATGGACTTTTTTAAATATTTGTTTTTTTGTCTATCAGGTATACTAATTTCCCTTTGCGGATCAGTACTGAATTTTGCATAGATATTCTGCACCTATGTGTCTGTATATTCACCAAATGTGAGGAATTTTATTATGTAAACTTTTCAAGTTAAAGGTATCAGAAAATGGATCCTAGTGTGTGATCTTGGGCACCCTATTTTTATTTATGTAATAGATCATTACAGACACAATTTACATTGAAACACAGTATTTACATGTATCTTCTCATATATAGTCAATTAGTAATTAGTTAAAATTTAAAGCAATGCTGATACGTCAAAATAGTAAATTCCTTAAAATTGATAGAGTTGACACAGAATGACTCATGTCAGAAGTTTCCATTTCAGCTGAAAAAAAGATAAAATTAGATTGTGTGTAATCAATGTGTATTTTAAGATCGGGCAACATGTGGTCAGTCAATAGATGGTACGTCAGTTTTCTTTTTATAATATTGAAGAATTACGCAATTCGTTAATGTTTTTGCATCGGAAAAGAAATTTATTTAAAACATTTAGTAGTAACATTTTAATTTTAAAATATTTTTTCTGTTTTAGGATCGCATTGGACGTCCATCGATGACAGGGATTATTGGAATTGTCGATCCACTCTGTCGTGTGATTGGTTTACGTCTGTATGATGGTTTATTCAAAGTTATCCCCCTTGACAGAGACAACAAGGAGCTAAAGGCTTTTAACATACGGTAAATAATTGGGACATAATTTAATTTTCTTTACATAAACTGTTTTCAGTATTGTTTGAAGTCAATATGTCATATCTTAGCTTGTTTTGGTTACATAATTGTTTAAATTAAAGCAATTAACTGTTTTACAATAGTCCACAGAAGCACAATTAACGCAGTTCCTATACAATATGATTAAAAGTAGATCTCAAAATCGACTACATATAGCATTCTACGTTCAGATTTTTCTGATCATGCTAGATCTAGAGCCCAAGCACCCTGAACAAGTCACGTTTTCACCAAGTGTTTTAACTTGCATTACATTGAGATCTGACCTCTCTATCAATCAAAGCACTTCAGGCAAACATCTACCATTTATTAAATTATTTATTTTCAGACTTGAAGAACTAATGGTTATCGATATGCAGTTCCTCCATGGGTGTCAAGCACCAACAATTATTTTAGTTCACCAGGTAAAACCAAGTCAACAACTGTTTATAAGGCATAGGTTGTTTATATTCTTCACACAACAACAATTAATGTTAGCATTAACTTATACATAATCTTCTCACCCATTGAATTATGACATCCAGTGACAATGCAAAAACAGGTAAATTAATCTGGTACTGTGTTTTCAGGACCAGCACGGGCGCCATGTGAAAACATATGAGATTTCCTTGAGGGACAAAGAATTTCAAAAAGGTCCCTGGAAGCAGGACAATGTTGAGACAGAGGCATGCATAGTAATAGCAGGTGAGCGGTGACTTTGGATTAAAACAGGAGCAGGATCTAGCTCCCTGGTTACAGCATTCACGTTAGGTTGAAGGTTCAATCCTCTGTAGAGCCTATAGACCCGTTGTTTTTTTCACCTGATTGGCAAAGGCATATAAAAGTTTGTGGTATCCAGGCCTTGTCATTTGAAATATGCCGGCGAGTGAAAACAGCTTACCTAGATTGTTTTTTGAGGGGTTAGGCATGCTGATTTTATGGCGATTGTGAGGGTGAAGCTAGAAATGCGAGTACAGATGGTAAATAAGCATTGACGTGGGTTTTTAATACCTCCACTTTTTGTTTTTGGTTAGAGGGCCTGAAATGAATTTTATATGCATAAAAGTGTTAATAAATAAATATTTGAATTTGTTTTATATACATATGTATTTTTTTGGTTAGGTGAGTGGTTAATAGCTTGCCCAAATGGCATTTTACGTGAGTAATATCGCTTGCCTTAAGACACAAAGTAAAGGTTGTTCTTTAGCTTAAAAATAACACATTTCGGCTCATGGCATGTTTATCTTCCAATGTCAATCAGTCTAAATTAAAGATTGTACCAAATTTATGTTTTATTTCTATTTGGATGCAAATGAAAATTTTAGTTCCAGACCCTATCGGTGGCGCCCTCATTGTTGGACAGGAATCAATAACCTACCACAAAGGAGAAAACTTTATTCCCATTGCACCACCAGCGATAAAAGTAAGTAAAACGTTTTTGAGTTGGACAAATACTGTTAATTTAATACATTGAGTCACATAAAAGATCCCTTGCTGTTATTCAAGGAAGATTAGTGTAGGTGGCGGCACCATGTTTCTTCTGTGACCAAGTGTCGATGTAACCGCTACTTTGACACAATAATTGCTGATTAATAGTCAATGTATTCCAGTGGTGTAGTTAATCAAACCGTATCTTATATCTGTAATAGTAGCCTATATGGTGTCGGCATATTTCTTCCGAGACCATGTGTCAATATAGCCATGTGTTTGACATCCAGTAACCGCTGATTATTAATCAATGTGCCTCAGTGGTATTAAACAAACAAAGTTTATCAGATAATGAAATGTTTGGCACCCATAAACGTAAGAGATTTAAGTCTTATGGCAAGCAATTTTGTAGGTAAGAAGGATATATTTTTTTAAGATGTAAGTTTATATTTATATTCATATCGTATTGATTTTCAGCAAAATGCATTGACTTGTTATGGAAAAGTTGATGCGAATGGTTCGAGGTTTTTGCTCGGTGATATGGCTGGCCGCTTGTTCATGTTGTTACTCGAGAAAGAAGAGAAGATGGATGGATCGGTCACAGTCAAAGATCTCAAAGTTGAATATCTTGGAGAGGTAATTTGTACATATTTTCACCGTTACACTTGATAATTAGTGGCCTCAAAATATCAAATCGTATATTTTAATGAGAAAGTAAAAGGATGTTAATTAACAGCACCAATTATAGTAATTATCAATTATATTAATCACTAACATTGTCATGATCATTATAATTACTGTTTAATAGATTGGAACCTGTGTAGTATGAGCTTACATTTTGAATCTTTGATGATAATGATCTCTTAAAAACAAATTAAGATAATACATCTATAGTGCTATTTCAAATGAAAATATTGAAATACTATAGGTTATGGAATTTATAGATACATCAACAGAGGTAAGAAAATTATACAAGGTATGAACATGTTGTTATGTATTTATTTGTTGGCTTTTTCAGACAACCATTGCTGAATGCATCACATACCTAGATAACGGTGTTGTTTTCATCTCGTCCAGACTAGGTGATTCACAGCTTGTTAAGGTTTGTAAATCATGTGTTTTGATTGTTGAAATTCTCACGTATTTATGTTAAATTTCTTTCAAGCTACTTTAATGATCGTGATCACTTATCAGAGATCAATTATGGTAATTTGTATAGCTTTTGTTATAAGACCGTTATTACATTTTTATAAATAGTTCTCTTTGTTTTTATCTCTTATGTGACAAATCTTGCAAAAATCAAAACGTAGGCATTGATCATTGTTTTGCGGCACACATTGTAAATATTTTGCGTTATATTCTTCGTAAAGGTTTTCACATTTTTTTTATTAGAAACATCACCTATAAGATGGTTTGTGTAATCTGAAATTATTTAATTCAATGTAAATGCTTCGTGATTAAAATTGGGAACAAAACATTTTTCGAATTTTGATTGGCAATTAGTTTTATATGTGGCACAAAATTACGTCGGTTTAATCCTTTATATGCAATTCTTACTACAATCATGACAGAGAAAATAATGGATAAATTGTAAAACAGTTTGATTTCAAAACATATATCTTTTCTTTCAATTGTGCTTAAAGCAAGCAGCACATAATTTGTTTACTTTCAGCTAAATACAGATAAGGATGACAGTGGATCGTATGTGCAGATTATGGAGACGTTCACAAATCTCGGACCCATTGTAGATATGTGTGTTGTAGATCTGGAAAGACAAGGTCAAGGACAGGTAATCATAATAGATAGAAATTATTGTAATAATGGGACCTGTCAGATTTTACATGTTAATGGTAAAATCTGACATGTCTTGTATCTGCATTTTAAATCGACTTCCTATTTCAGACAAGAAGCTCATTATAATTATATTAGATTGTGTAAACAAAATGGTATAATGGTTATAGCTCTGTAGGTATTTTATGGACATAATTTAAACAAAATAACCATTTGATGCAGGTGGTTCTTTGAAGGCATTGATCTGAGATCAGAATGTATGCAGTTTTGGTTTAAAATGTGTATGTTTGGGATACAGCTTTTTTAGAGTTGTATGTTTCGAAACTTGTTTTAGCTGCTCTCATGTTTTTGTGGTTTTTGTTTTTACCGACAGCTTGTGACATGCTCAGGAGCATATAAAGAAGGTTCTTTGAGAATTATTCGTAATGGAATTGGTATTCATGAACACGCAAGTATTGATCTGCCTGGAATAAAAGGTAAGTAATTTGTTGTAGTAAACTTTATTTTACTTTTAGTGATGAAAAGTAAAGTTTGTGTTATTTAGCGACGCCACTAGAAACACATCGATTATAAATCAGCGGTTATTGGACATCAGACGCATGGTTATATTGACACATGGTC
>JAUTCZ010009681.1:0-13399 GCA_032273805.1 Melanodrymia brightae | reverse complement strand
TATAGCTTATTTATAATATATTAAAGCTATATCGGATGTCAACCCCATATGGAGGCCTTTCCTCCATATTTGGAGCGGGGCGTAGCTCAGTGCAAGAGTGTTCGCCTATGGTTCGATAGGTCAACGGATCGATCCTCCTCAGTGGACCCATTTGGTTATTTCCCATTCCAACCAGTGATCCACGTAAAAACATGCACCTGAAGTTTGATGGGTCAGAGAATCAATCCTTCTCAGTGGACCCATTTCGTTTAATAGCCTCTATTTACGTCCACAACTTGTCGTAAATGTTTTGTGAAATTAGCTCCTGGGGGCTCCATTGGTATCATTATAAAGAACAAACTATCTTTTCAGGTGTACATCTGGTGGCGAACATTGGACGACAACAGTGTTCGTGGAAGTGGCCTCTGATTGGGGCTTTGACCGCGTTGCCATGGTTAGGCTACAGTATTGAAAACATTGCATCCAGCTCACTCATATCATCACTGTTCACAAACTGGTGGGGTACGAAACTTCGCACAGAGCCCCTGCCACGTAAAGGACTATGCAAACGACTGACAATTCTATCGTGCTGTGGTATATTTTACCTTCTTCTGGTCACCTCGACCGTCTGTCTCAACATGTCGGTGACGACTAAAGATGGGGAAAGCGTCCCGTTACGAGATGCCGTCCGAAATTTCTTCAAATCTCCTGCCTGGGAAGATACAAAGGAGCAGTTTCGTCGTCTGTACAACTACTACCAGGCTAACGGTTGGTCGAAGATGTGGGAAGAGATATTACAGGCGTTTGATCCTGCAGGAGAATCTAATGCTTACAAGGTGGGAATTTACTAAGTGTAAACCGTGATAATTTTGCGTGCGTTTAATTTTCGCGTATTTCGCGCCCAATCTCAATTCGCGAAATTTACAAGCTCGCGTAAATTTCCTGTTTATAATTGTGCTTTCATGTACCGACGGTCATTCGCGAAATTTAAATGTCGCGAACATGCACTTAAGGATGCCTTCGCGGAAAAAAACGTCGCAATATTAATACGGTTTACAGTATGTTCTATAATGAAGCGAGGAGCGAGATGTAGCGCATTATTAAGAGCGTCTGCCTGAAGTTCGATGGGTCAAAGGATCAATCCTTCTAAGTGGGCCCATTTAGTTATTTCCCATTCCAACCAGTGATCCATGTAAGAGCGTCCGCCTGAAGTTCGATGAGATCAATTCTCAGTGGACACATTTAGTTATTTCCCATTCCAACTAGTGATCCGTGTAAGAGCATCCACCTGAAGTTCGATCAAAGGATCAATCCTCAGTCGACACATTGGATTATTTCCCATTCCAACCAGTGATCCACATAATAGCGTCTGCCTGAGGTTCAATTGATCAAAGAATCAATTGTCCTGAGAGGACCAATTTAGTTATTTCCCATTCCAACCAGTGATCCACATATGAGCGTCTGTGGGAGTGGGGGTGGGGCAGATGAATTATGGGAATGAACGAGCATGGAAGGTGCAAGACAGTAGGGGGTCACGAATGGTCTTTAAGTTTCTTTTATTTTTACCAGATTTATTTTTTGTTTTTTGGGGGCCTAATGCCCCCCACCCCTACTGCACGTTCTTAAACTAAAGATCTCGTTTCTTCTTTAGGTGTTGGAGTTGAAGGAAAACGCCTCTCAACAAGAGATCACCAAAAGCTACCGGACTCTTTCACGTAAGTGGCATCCAGATCGTCACAAGGATCCAGAAAAGAAGGCCGAAGCTCAGGAGAAATTTATTGAAATTCAACAATCGTACGATATTTTATCTCAGATCCGAGCCAAGCGCACGCAACGCAGCAAGGAATCCACAAAGAACGAAAGGACGAAGTTTTAAATTCAATATTTAGAGAATAATACACGAGTGGTTGTTAGAGATTACTGATCTTACAACGAGTTCTTTTAAACAATATTCATGGCTGTTAACTGTACGTCCTGAGACGGATTTCCGTCGTGAGAGAAATTGTGCTTTTTTTTTGTGTGTGTGTTAAATAAATGGAAAATCTGTTTTGTCTGCATTGGACCTCATAAAATTTCATTCGCACTTTTTCACTTTTGTTAACAGCCATGAATATTTTATTCCGCTTTTGTCAGTGACGAGTTGTTTCGAAACATGTTCAACAAGCAAAAGCGAGTTGGGTATGTTTTGCAACGACGAGTTATAAGATCAGTGATCTCTAACGGACACAAGTGTAGTATTCTATGGGCCGATTTCTCGTCACTGGTTTAACCTGATCGCCGGAATATTTATTTTTTTTTTTATCTAATTGTTCGTTATATGATAGGATAAAAATCTGATTTGTATTCCCGGCGGACTTGGGCGATTTTATACCGGTTTGAACCTGGCGGTCGGTTAAAACCAGCTGTTTAGCCTTGTTTAATCAGGGTTTAAAACGGCGATCAGGTTTAAACCGGTGACGAGAAATCGGCCCTATATTTTACAGTCCCATAAAAAACAATTTAAACAAATGTATAGAACTGCTACAACTATAAATTCTGTGGAAAGTTGTTAAGCGCTTCGCATGACATCAAACAAAATGTTACGTCATACAGCGTTGAATTAATGAACCCGCAGTCAAAACTATTGACGTCATGGGCAGACACGCAGAGAACAATGCAGGTCACTCGGGTCATTACTATGGAGAAGTGATAAACAACGGGTGTTTATCAAAATGGTAAACAACAGTGTTCTCACACACGGGTGTGTAAGAAGAAAAAAATTCTTACACACCCGTGTATGAGGAACGTGTTGTTTACTGTTTTGATAAACAACACCCATTTTATTATCTCTTGTCCATAGTCATGACCCAAGTGACCTGCATTGTTCTCTGCAAATTTGTCTCATGACATCAAAAGTTTTGACTGCAGATTCATTTATTTAATGCTGTATCACGTAGTGTAACGTTTGAAGTTGCGCGACACCCATAGCTGCTTTTCACAGAATATATAGTTGCAATTTTCATTTTATTTGTTTAAATATTTTTTTTTAGTAACATAGAATACCATACACTTATGCCCATTAGAGATTGTTTTTATCACCACACATGTTTTCCATATGTATCAAACTCACTTTTAATAATTGTGAGATAAACGATTTCTCATGGGCATTTGGGTATTATTGTCTATTTATACTAATATTTTTGTGAAAAAGCAGAGTGTTATAGTTTATTATAGATAAGTTTGTGCATGTCGAAATTGAGTCTGAGCTTATGGTATGCATGCTATATTGATCATTGTTATAAATAATATTACATATTGTTTTTGTAATTTTGCCATCATGAGTGTATTATGTTAAGTAAAGTGTTTTGTTCTTCTGACATTTCTCACCATTGCTTTAGTTTTCACCAATTTTTTAATGAACATAACTGCATGATGGCTATCTTTGTCACAATCTAATTCCTCGATGTTGAAACTTTTTAAATTTCAGAGAAGGAAGCTTGGACCAGGATCCTATGAAATAAAAGACTTTCTTGAATCTGCAGATGAAAAGCCACACAGTCTGCGTGGCATTTGTGAAGGCAGGGCTAATCGATTCAAAGATAATGTTTTGGTAATTATAAATTTATTGATTTATCAACTCATTTATCTCTTAATCCACTCATTAATCATTTATTAACAATTATCCATCCACAAGACATACATAAAGGTAAAGATAATTAATCATCGACTGTTGGAGGTTATAATAAAGTAAAAGTTGGTTTGTTTAACGACACCATTGGAACACGTTGATTATTAATTTTCTTCAATAGATTCATTTTTCAGGTTACAATATTGTTTGTAAATTGTAATTCTAGAGTACGACTCCGGGACCAGGCACGTATGGTAAAGGAGGTGTTCCTAATGCATTAGTGGAGGAGAGTAATCAGAAATCTACCAGCACAGTGGGCATGTTGGATGCAGCATCTACGTCAAGAGCTCTTCCATCTGTCGTAAGTAATATTAACAAAACTTGGGCAAGTTTCTGGGGGTTCAGATGGGAAAAATCGTTTTAAAACACCATATTAAGTCCAGTTGTAAGTTTAAAAAAATTAATTTTGGCTATTGAAGGTCCACTTTTTCCCAAAAAGACCCAAACCTCCTGCAGAAAATCCTAAATACGGGCCTAAATTTTAACTTTACATCTGATATTCTTTTGAGATACATTTTACAAATTTATAGTTTATATGTGTGTGGTTTGGAGGAGTTGGGGAAGAGTTACATTTTCTATGGTGATATTCGTCTTAATTCCCAATGACTTTGAAGAGCAGTTGGCAGATAAATACATTTATAGCTACAAATAACAACCTTGACATTCTTTAATAGACAGGTAGCTGTTAAAGCAAGTTTGATTGAACATATTGGTTACAAAATTTAATATTGTGCCATGAGTAAAATCAACGTGAGCTGAAGATCACTCCTGAAATGATGTCAGGCGACCAATCATTCTCCTCAATAAATTTATTACAATTAATATGTTAAAAATGGAATATTTTTAGTTTTAAATATTTTCTATTAAGAAAAATATCAATAGTTTTATTAATTCCATACTCTTGAAACATGTGACAACATTTTTTTAGAAATACTCCAAGCATATGTCACTGGATGTTAGGGAGAGCGATCTACCGCCTTTTCTGACGAAGACTGTGATTGAAATTAAATAATTTTAATGAAACCTGGCTAAAGGTAAATGTCGCCAGTAACCCTGACATAGAAATCCTTATTGGTTTTAGAATATGTGTGTCAAACAGAGTGACAAACTGCTCTTTTTAAACTCAGTTCAGTTCAGTTTGTTTAACGTCCACGTTCAGAGCAAGCTGTTATAGCAGACACCTATCGTGGGCACGAGTTCTGACCTCGACAGCCCCATTGTCCATGATTGGGGGGATAAGGGGGGGATTCTCGCACGTGACTGTCAGCTCTGAAGGAGAGCTTGAGCCCGAAACGGATGAGGGAAAGGAGGGTGGAGCCGTATTTTTGAATTTTCTAAGTAGGAGATTCAGGCCAAAATTTGAATGAATGCGCCATGAATTTTAAGGTGATTGTAGCGCCATTTTTGAACGGTTCGGCCGAAAAGATAAATGTCGGACTCGGATATCTATAAGAGATTTAGTTGTTTTAGCTCCGACTAGTGCCTAGAACCTAAGTGTTGTAGCCCCCATAGGGATGTTGTGGTAGTGGGTGTCCGTGAGTTGGCCGGTTGTTGGAGAGCCGTGTAGCTGTGGGCAGGAAGCACCTCTTGGTCCTGATCTTGTACTTGGATATCTTGTCAGTTGGTACTTCCTGGGTTCTTTTTCATCTGTGCCTCCTCTGATATCAAGTACACAAGCACGCTGGCTATTACGTGTTTTGTTAGGTGAACCGGTATTCTTTTGTCCGATTCTTTTGGGGTGTTTGGGTGATCTGGTTTTCTTTTGCCCAGTCAGTCCCTAGGGGGGTAGGGGCCATTAAATGGGGCCAGCTGGGCCGGGGGTATAGTTACCAGTCCAACTTGGTGTATAGAAGGGGTGTTTGCGTTTATTGGCATGCTGCGTGTTTGTAATAACTTATGTTGTTTAGGTTGTTCCTATTGCCCTATCGTCCTTACTCTATGACACCTCAACGCCCGAAGGCCATCCAAAAAACACCTTTCCTTGGCAATTTCAAGGAGAGAGGAATTATGCTAACCTATCTATCTAATTTGAAGAACGTGGGTTCTTATAGTGTTTGTTTTGGCTAAAAAGCTAACTAGCTCCTGAAACTAAACATAATATACATGCAATATATATACAGTCAAACCTGTCTTAAGCAGCCACCTAAGGGAGTAACTAAAAGTGGCCTCTTAAGACAGGGGGCTGCTTAATACAGGTCATAGTGCACTAAAATTGATGATTTGGTAGAATATTAAGATGACCCTTTAAGAAAGGTGGCTGCTTAATACAGGTGGCCGCTCAAGCAGGTTTGACTGTACTTACACCGACCAATGGTCAACATCTGATATATAAAGGCTATGTGCTATCTTGCACATGAGAAAATGCATGTAAAAGATCCTTTGCAGCATATTGAATAAGAGTAGCCATAGTGTGTTGTTGAATCGGATTCTCTCAAATTAAAACATTAACTTCTGTCCTGGGCAGACAGTCGATTCAGCTGAGCAGAATGCCCAGGACAACGTGATTGAACCTTAGATATAAATTCATAGACACGTTACTACAATAGTGCTTGAATCTTAATTGGATATAGGCACGTAACCTTTATTCCAATCCAATCTACTACAATAAGCTATAAGTTACTTGTTACTTGTGTTGTTGCGTGCTTCTGGTAGCTTGGACCCCTGCCCGTATCTTCTCTGCCCTATATTTTATGCTGTTACCTATTACTGTCCATTCATTAAGCTATAGTATAAGTTAATGATAGTTATACCTCTGGGTAGGGTCACTTAGTTCTGCATCTTTTAACCGCTCTAAAGACAACTTGGTCAACAGGTGGATCCACTTCGTTTTAAGCCATGGCTTCTAAATTTAATATCCACAACCATTTCTATTTCGAGGACCATCTAAATTGTCGTCCAATTTACCTCTATGTTTAGATCGACGACTCTAAACACCTTTTAAATAATAATAACTTTTTTAATTACCTTATCTACAAGTTTATTTTTCAATCCATAACCCACTTTTCCCATCCCCCTTCTGTCCTGGACAGGCATTCCAGCCTTCTGGATTGTGAACCCAGGACAGCATGCTTGAACCTTAATTGGATATAGGCAGGTACATTTTTATTCCGAATCCGGATAGCTCAGCTAAAAGGCCAGAGGTTCGACAGGGCGAACGCTGATAGTGATCTATCCTCTTCAGTGCTATTTCACGTTCCATCCAGTGATCCACAACTGGTTCTTCAAATGCCGTGGTGTTTGCTATCTTGTATATGGGAAAGTGTATAATAAAGGACACTTTGCTGTTATTCGGTAAGAGTTACTCATGTGGTGACCACGGGTTTCTTCTGAGGACATGTGTCGATACGACTGTACATGTATGTCTGACATCCGATAACCGTTGATTATTAATCAATGTGCTCCAGTTGTGTCGTTAAACAAACAGACGTTATCGTTAAAAGTTTAACTAATAATGTTTTGCTTCATAACTGATTCTTATTAGTTAAATATATTTCATGAGTTTCTTCTTCTTCTTCTGCGTTTCAATATCCAAAACTTTCAGTCTGACGAATTAAATTGCATTGGACTATGTACAATACACCAATACTTTACACATAATGATTAATGTGACGTGCTGTGGCAATCAGTAAATTAATTATAATGAGTAGCCGACACACCACCAGCTGGATCGATGAAACATAGTATTTATAAGAACGTATATCTTGAGACTCGATCGCCTCTGGGGATAGATCTGCATAATCACTAATTTCATTATTATCAATGTAGCCAGTTGTATATTATTGGAGACCGGTATAACAGGAATAGAAGTCCGTAGGAATGTAGGTCCGACACAATGTAAATTGATATAGGAATCCTAGTCCAAACGAGACTTTTATAAAACACATACGAGATGCGCTCGTACGGTGTTATCTATCTTCAGGGAGCTGGACGTAGCTCAGAGTATGTCATTTTGACTTGCGTACATATTATGATAATAGATGTGCATGCATATGCATATACTTGCGCTGCTAAATCAATTTAATGTATAAAAATTATGAGTAAAATATACTTTTTAATTTTTAAAATGTTATAACCAACATCATTAAATATTATTTTTAGTACACGAGGTCATAATTTGTTTTAAAATTTCTTTAACTGATTATGATGTAATATTCAACTCCATACCAAACCTCTTCTTTGACACCCTTCATAACCCCACTCCACCAACACCACCCCCCCCCCCCCCAACCCCACCTACCGGGCTTCCTAATATAACATGCACACACAAACTTGTAAACGTATTTTTATTTTATAATGTTCCGGACTCTGAATTGTCACTGAGCCTTAAAGATTAAATAAATTCGTGTCCATTGATTGAAAGTGGCGTGCAATTTATCAAATCTCGGTACACCATGCATCAACACCATGCAGCAATCGAAACAAAGACCAGAACCCCACTGACGTAATTTTCTCTCAACTCGTTCTTTCCATTAAGCCAAACTATAAACTCCTTCCCACTGTGATGAAATGCCTGATGAGAACCATGTTGCTATCCTTCCGTGTGAGCGTTATAACCAAATACAGCAATTTTCACTAGGGTATACCCCCATGCTATTATTAGCAGCCATGCCAATTTCCTCTTGCCACATTTCTATAGAATATGGCGGAATAGCAGAAACGGTGAAAGCGGTTTCGGTAAGTAAAATAGAGAATTTATCAATAACTTGCCTAATGTGAGGGATGGTTTCAAGAATGTTTGATGTATTGTGAATTATTTCCGTGTGTGATGTTGGAAAAAGCGTTAGTTACAAAGTTTGCTTTACTTTGTGGAACGTTATCGACCGAAAATGGATGTGCGGGCCGGTAGCATTGTTGGAGCCCTCCACGACCTTATCATATTACTGTCTGCTGCCAAAGCGATCTCCAGAAAGAACGCCCCAAGAAAAGTCGAAAACGGGTTATACATCGTGCTTTTAGAAGGTCTTTATCATCGAACGACAATCACAGTTTGTTAAGTTGGCTCCTATTGCACGTAATCAAACAACCATATTTTACAAACATTTCAATAGAACCATGCCTTTGTTTGTTTAATTCTGTTACATGGCGTACTGTTATGTATTGCAATATGAGTTCAAGTTTACAAGACGTATATGAGAGATAAAGAAAGAGGGGGCGGGGAGAGAGAGAGAGAGAGAGAGAGAGAGAGAAATATATAGATAGAAAGAGAGAGAGAGAGAAAGAGAGGAAGGGAGGGAGGGAGGAAGGGAGAATGGTTTTTGTGCTTACATGTTCAGAGTATATTTATATACAATATAAATATAATTATATCTAAAATATACTCGTTCTATTTTCCTATTGCAATATATAGTTTTATCGTTTTATTTTTGCCTCTAATGATCACATCCCCATTGATTTTGGATACAGGTTGAGTATCTATACAGCTCCTCTGAATTGACTGTTTTATTATTGCATTGATATTAAATGGGGAGGAGAGGTAGCACTAACTGTAAGTGAATGTCACCTAATCAGATTATAGGCGAAAGTCCAGTGTTCTGCATGCATGTGGGCGAAAGAAGAAAACTCCGCTCAGAGTGATTTTCGACAAAGCTGTGATGGTATACACACAGAAACTACTGTTTAAAGTGATAAAATGTGACTGCGAAAGTATACACACAGAAACTACTGTTTAAACAATGATAAAAACGTGATCGCGAAATTCTACCATGCCCTGCAATACCGGTAGCTTCCGTCTCAAAATCCAAACAATAGCTTTATATTACATTCCGCTGATTAATAATCAATGTGTTCCAGTGGTGTCGTTAAACAAACAAACTTTATCTTATATCACATTAGCGTAGGCGCACGTCAGCAGAGAAAACTGAAACGGACACCATTTTCATTTTCAGTCTCTAACACTCCAGAAATGATCATGCGTGTAATTCTAATACAGTGATAGTAATTGTTCTTAGATCTCTGTCTTCTTCTTCATCGTCTTTCCATGCCGAAGTCGCTCCCAGAGTCATGTTCAAACTTCCTGTATAGTTCACACTCGGAAATCTACTGTCCGTAGAAATTAATGATGACGTACATGTAGGTCCCGTAAGTTTCTGCTGAGGCCAATAGATTAGTTGGTTAGTTAGTTGTAACTTAGTTACGTGCTTATATCCATTTAAGGTTCAAGCACGTCTGTCATGGTCAGGCAGACAAGTCGACTCGACTGTTATTATGACAGAGGAAACCCGCTACTCCTATTTGAGTAGCAATGGATCTTTCATATGCCCTTTCCCACAGACAGGACCCTACATACCACGGCCTTTGTTAAACCAGTTGTGGACACTGGTTGATATAAATGGAAGAATACCTACCTACTAAGCCTTGTGGAACACTCACTCTGGGTTGGAGTCAGTATTGGGATTAAAAATCCAGTATGCCAGGAATGCGATTCGAACCCAGTACATACACACCTGAAGTCCGAAGTGTTAACCACTACAGGACAGAGGCCGGTCCCAATAGGTTTGAATACAATCATACAATGTAACACGCACCTACAACCACACACGCCAACTCATATCAACATTTCCTATGAAGTTGTCTACACCCTATATAGCTTTTGTGAATCACTTCCGATGGTTGATGTGGCTACTTTGATGCTTTGTAAATTACACTAATATAGGGATTCATTTTGGACGTAAGTACCCAACATCAAAGCGTGTAAGTTATGCAAATGGAACAATTTCCCCCCGTCTGTCTGTGGTTTCGAGTAATTGAAATTAAAGTATCGTATCGAAAGCTGTTCATTAATAAATGTTTATTTGCCTGTTACGTTTAGTTGATACACTGAAAACCTAGCACGTGGTATAGGAACACTATTATCGTTGATTGTTATTATTTACTACAACTTATAGTAAAGACGGTAAATAGATACATTATATTTTGTCGTATTATTTTGTCGTAGTCATAAAATAACCTGATATCATCTACTCATTACTTCTTATTGATCATCACAATTATTACCATCATCAGCATTACTATAACTTAAACCATTATTATCATTAATTTATCATCAATCATGTACATAAATGTATGTATATAGATAAGCATATCCAGATACATATTACATACACACACATACACGCACGCACGCACACACAAACATACTTTTTAAAATGTTTCTGGCCACTTGAACTGTCATCATAATAAATATACGCATCTTAACCCTCACCCACCCCCAGACATCAAGCCCAATTGATTTTATTTTGTGCATTCTTTTGGTTCCGTTCATTCATGACGCTGTCCATCCTGTTGCTATTTTGACGGTAGCGACTTCGTTAAAGTGATGACAAGCCCATCAAGGCAACTGCTTATTTCAAATTGCGGGTTTGTAATATAAAGTTTGCATATGTCACCAACACATATAATTTTGATTTCACAAGCCAGAAGTGAACACAGTAAATGACCACTCTCTGACAAAGTACTAGTAATTATTTCAGAGGTCGCATATCTCCTCGGATAAAATGACTCATAAAGGATGCAACTGTGCATGTCGGCTGATATAGAACTCTATAGGATAATTACGAATATTACAGGCTTTACTTAATACGCGAATGATCACTCCACTAAAGTTCAATCTTTGTTTATAGCGGTTGTAATTTAATCAAACTAATGTAATTTAGAGTATTTACATCCTGAATATCACAATTCTCTCGATACAACTATAACTCTTTTTTTTTCACTTGTGATCGATATCGAAGCGATCTTTAGTTTTCCTGCCATCTGCAACTCTTTGGTATTGTGTGATGGTTAGCGGTGGTACATGTATTCGGAGATGTCCTATTATTGCACGTATAAAATATATCTCGTTTAAACATCTTGGAACTAAATTGTCATATCATTGTTTATTATAATTACATCTGTGCTGCGCAAAGAAAATATGCTATTTTGAATTGAGATGATTATTTGATTTGAGATCATTGTCTGGTATGGTCCACTGATTTTTGATGGTCATCAGTTCATGCATAGGCACTAAAAAGTTAATTAAGAATTATCTGAATTCCGAAAAGCACTGCAGGGCAGAACTCGTGAACAGGTATTGTCGTGTTGGACAGTTTAATAGAGTATTGCATTACTAACGTCATTAACATGTTAATTGAGTACACGTGTATACTTAGAACGTTCACTACGTAGCTTTAGATTTATTCAAAGTGTGTTCTTATTTATCGAGGGTGTTAGTTAGAGGAACAACTCACGGCATATTGACATTATCTGTATTGCATAAGTTACGCTTTAGAACTTGTCAGTCCAGAAAACATCCGTGCCTCTATATTGAATGTGTATGTTCGGTTAAGTATTTTTAATAACGTAACTTTCAATTTAAGATTTTTGGCGAATTATTATTTAGATATAAAATATTTACGTGTAAGGTTACAACAAGGGCGGGTAGTCCAGGCAGCTAGCCTGCATGTCTAAGACAGACGTGTTTGAACCTGAATTGGATACAATCACGTAAATAAGTTACAACTACCTAACTAGTCTAACCTGTAAAACCCTCTATTTGTGGAAAGCGATTTACGATGTGCTTCGCCGTGATACGCGCCACCTGGATGAGGGTTCAGAGGGGTACGGATGTTACAGGTCTGACTTCTGAGATCTGACCTAAACGTGGAGCTGGCCGGCAAATTGTTCAGGTGTTATTTTAGGAACCCGAAGCTTTAAATACTCCAGGAAAACAAATTAATTTCAAATACACGCCACAGCTGGAATAATGAATAATGTTTGTTTCGTACGTAGACATGTCTGCTGGATACACGTTTGGTGTCATCTTCGACTTCAAAGGTTTTTAATATTTTAATAGTTTGTGAAATGCAAATACCACTTATCAACGTACAACCTTTGCATTATCTGCGCAAGCACGGTTGCATTAGTCTTGAAACTAGGTATTGTACCTTTAAGATACTAGTATATGGAACGCTCGTAAACCGGGAATATTAGAAAACTAAATAAACACAGGAGCTAGATGTTGCTTAACTGCGTGTGTTTGCAAATTTATGTCAACAAATTATTATAATCACAAGATGAGACTGGTAAAATAACTGATTAATCATGGAAATATATTATACATGTTTCTGCCTCGCACGCAGTCTGAAATCGGCGTTTAAGTTTCTTGCTGGGAGAACAGTACCAAAGGACGGTAATACATGGTAGGTAGGTGTAAAGGGTTTCAAGGGTTTGTCAAGCTTACTTGGAAAACTGTGCCTTAAACGTGTTCATCAGAATCAGAATTGTTTTCTATATTATCAACAACCAGTCCTATGAGTGATTAGGACATTACTGTGAAATTGGGGCTACTCACATAATGTGTTTGTTCATTAATACACATGCGATTCATCATAAAGACCAAGATGTATCATGGTATTGATTCTACGTCTACATAACCTCGGTTATGATTTGTAACCCCAAAATATTGATTCATCGTTTTGCAAACAGTCCGAATTTCTTGATTGGAGGCAGAACTGTGACGCCTGGAGCGTGATGCTTCGCCCTTGACTGAGCCTTTGTGTTTCTCCTGCCTATAATATCCGCACGCTACTTAGTTAAACTCAACCGGCCTCCGTGGTGCAGTGGTTAACGGCACGGACTGCAGGCTGGTAGGAACAGTGTTCGAATCCCGCGGGTGGATCTCACTTTCCGACTCCAATCGAGAGTGAGTGCTCCGCCAGGCTCAATGGGTAGGTGTAATACCACTTATACCGACCAGTGTCTACAACTGGTTTAACA
>JAUTCZ010009570.1:0-13402 GCA_032273805.1 Melanodrymia brightae | reverse complement strand
AGCCAAAGTGATGTTCCGTTTTCGCCAATGAGTTGTGCCGTTTTAGCCTGGTGCCGTTTGGTACGGTGACGTTTTAGCCTGATACCGACATACGTACGTACATACACGCACGCATTAGTTTACAGGAATGGGCTCAAACAGGGTTCGTGGGCGGGGAGTCCTGTTTTGTACAAGGACTTGCAGTATGACGCCTAAACTAGCCATGGTCAGAACGATCTCTCAGTTTCAGCGCTCTCTACACCACCCTTTGGATGGACGAAAGTGTTAAACCACATTATACGTGACCCGCCTAAACTAAACGGTTTTGAATATTTTCCGTGGCTCCTTCCCCGTTGTCTATACGCCTGCATTATAAAGTAATATCGGAAAATAGGATCTACGATCCACGTGTGTCTGTGCAGAAAGTTATCCAGAGTATTACTTCGTTGCTCTGGCTTACTATTCTGTGCGTGATATACAGGTTATGTGTTGGCGTAGAACGTCATCTATCATCTACTCAAACACTACTTCTTATTGAAGTTTTCTATTAAAGAGCAAACTGGTGTCAAGTGTTCTCGATCCTGTATCCTCGATCAATAAATCACACACCGAATCAACGTCTGCAATTGGATTTCCGCGATAACAAATACGTCTATAGATAGTTTTATTGAACGAGTTTTTGTTAGGTTTGTTTGTGGTCGACCTACGGCGCAGGTGGTCACTTTTTAACGTTCAGTTTTTTCTACCACTTACGTCGAGTATTAATTAGGACTACTTGATCTTACATCGTAATGAGATGAGTGGGCACGGTACATGCCTACAAACGAGTTCGTACTTTTAAAATATTCTACGTGGTTTTAAAACATCACAACTTCTGAGATACTTTAGGGCATGTTCTTTATTGGCCTATACCGATGTTAAGCAGCGTCATGTCCCTCTGATGCAAATGTTTCATCAGGACAGTTGACTTGTAAAATCTTTAAAAAATGTTTTCTGGAAGACATTCAGATCTATTCCACGACATAATACATCATTGACACATAATATAATTATTTGAAAGAATACCGTAATTTGAAATGCTTCATAAATACATGTTCATCATTTCGATGAAAACACTAAAGAAAACAAAATGCTTACGACGCGTTCTATCTGTGGACTGTATACACCGCCTTTCGCAAACACTTGGTATCATCACTGTGTTGGCTGTGATTTGTGAGTAAATGCAATCTAGACTGTCGTAAATGCTCTTTCAAATGTCTTATACAGACATATACATTTGGCTGTGTTAATGGTTTTGTGTTTGCGATTCATTTTTTTATTACATCCAGAAAAAGGATCTTCAAATTTGAACGTCAAAAACAACGTATCACAGACAAGCAGTGGTGAAGCCAGGTGTTTGCGAAAGATAAGCGAGATCTGCCCAATCAGTGTCATAATGATTGTTTACGCTTGTGTTTGTACTCGAAGTTTTTTTTGTTGTCCATATTAAATGTCTGAGGTTTTCCTATTTAAAACTGGTAATATAATAATCAACTATAGTATATATTATTTGTGGTATTGACGGTTCGTAAGACGATAATGTTATTATCTAAAAGCGTAACGAAGTGAATGGTTGCTCGGATGCTTGATGCTATTTACAACATGTAAATATCTCGAATCAATACCTACAGTTCCATTCTAATCCTCAATCGCTCGTACGTATTTGAAGTGGTTAGTATTTATCTAATAGATATATGTGATGTTATGATCAAAAGATATATGAACAATAGAACAGACTTAAATATGGTTAAGTACTTATATGTTCAGGAAAGGATTTAAACGCAAGACTCCATATTGTCATTACTGATAATCTGCGTGATATATCGAATGAAAGGTTATGGGATCGTCTACCTATTTTATTTCTTCTGACCGCCGAATAATATCGAAACAACTTCCTAAACCAACCACGTGCGTCCTTATGATGGGGAATGTGGTTTGTATTTTACGATGTACGTCACCAATAAACAATTCTCAATTTATTTTACATGTAAATCCAGACAGAAAGTAACCAGAGGAGAAAAGTGAACGCAATTCGTATGCAATAGGCGATTCAATTGGTCTCATTCCGGACACAATTAGCAGAAACTGATCAATTTGCAATTGTTCAATGGTCAATGCTCCATGGACTGGAGTACGGTGCTTATTGAGTGACTACAAACACTAAAATGTGTAATAACCTAATTGTGATTCATCGATCTTGATAAATGTGATAAACCTTGATTTCACCATCCAAACATGTCCGGGCTTGATGCGACTAATTTAGCTCACACTGACACGACCTCTTCCTTTCAAGTAGTGAATTGCCATATGCAAACAGTTTTGATGCATTGGAATGTGTTCTTCTTTAAATTACTTTCTGGTTTGCGGCGTCTATGCATATTTCTAGTACCTTGTGGTCATCAAACAATCTTGGCGTCTGCGTCTAGTTCGCTTGGCCCAGCCCGTGTGTCGTTCTCACCTAATCCGGGAAAATTTCAGTTAAAGTTTAACATTTTGCTACAATTAGGATGGCATATCTCGTAGTATGACCTCTCTGTACGCGATAGTGCCCAAGGGATACGGCTTAAGCCCTGAATGAACGCATTTAATATTCTCTGTCGAAACGGTGGTAACACCATGCAGCTAGTTTCATGGTGAGCGCGTTCTATTATAATACCGACATCCGTTATAGGTATTGTCACAGCCTTTAAAGCCACAATGTCTAGTTTTAAGACCAATGCCACCGTGCTTGCGCAGATAGTACTAGTACATATTTGTTGCTAATGATGTATTTTTTATTATTTAAATTAACATTTACTTATATCTTAATATGGTCCTTGGACTTGTCTACAACGTGAACATTGATTTTAGGCAAAAGTACACAGTGAGCTACTATAATAATTTGGATGACAAGAAACACGTTTGATATACATGTACATAATTATAAGATTTAATTTCTATGAAAAACACACACTAACAGCAACACCGCTTGCTTTGAGTATAATACGTATACATGTATATATATTTACAGAAGTAATCAGATGTTGGTTTGCATTTATTAAAAATGTGACATTTCTTTTGTGTGTTTTGTCTTGATAACATTGTCAAAAGTGAGTATAAAAACAATTACATATGGACAATAAAATGTTCAGTTGCTAGTTTATGTAATAGATATACGATGAGAGTAGTGCTACAGCATGTAGAATAGAATATTAGGTGACAAAACACTTAAACAATCCCTCAGCTCTTTCTTCACGTAACTGATCTAACGAAGTTGGTCAAATGTATCCATGTTGTTCTAACGCATTACATCTGTATATTTAATTTGGAAATGGACAACGTTATATTTGTAGACTGTTGCGCGGATGTCTTTATAAACGAATGCGTTCACTCAACCTAAGTGAATTGAATTTTATTGAACACACCGGTCTCGGACTAAAATCAAAATCAATGAACTTTTTTTTAATCTTGTCTGTCGGCGTCCGGTTTCCACTCTCTTTTCAGTTTCATTGGCGCATTTCAGTTCAGCGTTCTCCATTATACCTCACCAATATGCACTCACTGTTTGTGATTTTACTCACGTTTATTACACACCCGTTTGATAGAACGTCATGCTCAAGACATGATATCACATAGCGATAACCTAAATAAACATTAAGACTCGTTTTAGAGACATAACTATGATATCACACACCGATAACCTAAATAAGCATATTAAGACTCGTTGTCATCTGCTCGGCTCTAGTGATCAAAGCGACCTGAGTTGCGATGTTTTCCCATTACATTATTAAAGGCATAATGCCGAGTTTTAAGACGCATGCCACAATGAATGTCTGCCCTTGACTGAGATGGTTGTGGGATAGTTCTCGCTCGAGGAAAAGTATTTTGTTGAACAAGGTGGACTGGACATGTTTATAGCGTCGTGGGTTTGAACAATCAATCGTTATTAATGTTTCTGGTCAGTGTGGGCAAGCTTCTGCCGTTCGTAGACGATTTTTTGTAAATATTAGTGCCTTACATGTCCCGCCCATGGCCGCCATCTTGGAATGTATATCGGTGTGTTGAATAAATGAACGGTCCATTGTTCCAATAAAGGAAAACGCATTACAAAGAATAGTAATAAGTCCCCGAGACAACCCAGTAGTTTCCAAGCAAAATATGGCAGATGGAAACGAGTTATCAGAGATTCTGGAGGCGATTAAAGGTATGGACATAAAGATAGACAGGGTAGAGAACATAATGGTGCAGGTGGAGAAAACTTTACAGCAAAAAGTGGATGAAAAGTTGTCTAATTTAGAGTTAAACATGAAGCTGTAAATAGACTCAACAAAACTGAAATTAATTTTGAACTAAATGAGGCCATTAAAAGCTTATCATTTTGATATAGAGACAAACCAAAGTGGAATAGAAGATATCCACCAGCATCAAACTACATATAGAGGTCAAATTGATTCTAGAATTACAGAGGTAGAACATCAAATGATTAAATTAGAAATTCATGAAAGAAAACGTAACCTATTGATTTACGATGTACGTGGGGAACAGTCAGTAGAAAAAGAAGATACACAGGCCGTCGTTAGAACCCTCCTACACAAGGCTGTGAAGATAGACCAGAAGATGGTGGAATCTATGAGTTTTATAAATGTTCACCTACTTGGCCAACCAAAGAATAGTCATCCATCAACAGCTTGACCCCTGTTTACCTCCCCCACAAGCTTTTATTGTCGTCTGTGTACATCAGGGTGATAGAGATCTGGTGCTAAACTCGGGAAACAATATATACGGCACACGAGCCACAATCAGTTTATGAAGAATGTTATAGGTTCTGTATGACAAACACTCTGTTTATGGGGCATTTCATGGTATTTGTCACGTCCGTCACGATAGTTTTTCATCATTTTGGTTAGTTAAGACAAAACACTGTTGTTAGATAATTCAACTGTTAGGAATTTCAATTTGCAGTACAAAAACATTAATGAAATTTGACAATATTTGCATATATTTACATAACAAAGAGAAACGGACGTGACAAATACCATGAAATGCCCCTTATGTAGAATGTTGCAAGTTCTGTATGACAAACCTCTGCTATCTAGAATTATATAAGTTTAATACGACACACAGTTTTTGTGTGCAGAATGTTACACGGTCAGTATAACAGTTTGTTTATGTCGAATTTTACACGTTCCGTATTAAAAACGCCCTGTTAATATAGAATGTTACAAGTTCTGTATTAAAAACGCCCCTTTTATGTACGATGTTACAAGTTTAATACTACACACTTTGTTTATGTAGAATGTTACAAGTTCTGTATGACAAACACTTCGTTCATGTTTAATGATACAATATGCCCTTGACTTTGCCTTGTGCAAAAATACGCATTTGGTCATGTCAATGTTTTATCGTTTATACTATGTATGCGTGGGTGTATATTATAATTAAATAGCAATCTGTCCCTATTGGAAACGTGTTTATTACAACAATAGCCTTTGGTATCAACTTGCTGACGTCTTGTTGCGTCTGTTTCCACCGAGCACTAATTGGAATACATCTGTTCATTATTATATTTTCAAAGTGACGGTTGAAGTAGTACATTATACACACAAAATAATGACGCCAGAACAATAATAAGTTGAAAAGTTCATAGACTTCGTCTTGCTAACGACCAATAACAAAAATCAATCGCTATTGTTAATGTGGACGTAGGTGGTTATTCTGATTGTCGAAATTAAATTCTTAATAATGTATGTTGTTGGTATGGAAGAGAGGACGCTGTGTTGATAATAATCTGATTATTGAGACAATGAACCCTCAACAAATACTACATACCTGCCGGCATTCGCTTTACGAGTACATACGTAGTTTCCACTTTTAATGTCATGGTACCATAGACACTTTTGTTTTATCCAGTGACTATTATTATTGTTTTTTAATTTGTGTTTTCGCTGAAACATACTCAATACAAATGTCAATATGTCAATACAAGGACATCACCTGTCAATCTCGCTATACCAGTGTGTATGTGTGGGGGGGGGGGGGGGATTGGGGCGTTCGACCGAGGGTGTGTGTGTGTGGTTGGGGGTGGGTGTGTCGGTGGATGATGGTGTGCGTTCGTGCAAGCACGTGTATATCTCTCTCTCCACCCCCCCCCCCCCACGCCCCAAGTCTCCACACTGTGTAATTATCTTATAATAATACATAATATATGGCTTGCAATTGCTCTACACTCAAATAAGGGTTTCTTTGATCATTAACATCATTATATGCAGTTTATGTCAAAACGCCTACGACTAATCACTTGAAATGAAAATAGCTCAAAAGATGCCTTGTATTTCTCATACGCCGTTGATTACGGCCAGAATGAAATAAAGTTCAGTTCACTTCAGATGACATGATGATGATGATGATGATGATGATATTGACGATGATCGAAGTGGTCCGATTAAATCATTTAAACCAATAATTAGTAAAACTGATCTCTTTTGCACACATTAGGTAACATTTACATTTGAAGGTCAAATCTGATTTGGTTTTTACCTAGGTCCTACCTTGAAATATATTTGTAGACAATCGATGACTAGCTCTGTATCTAAGACCGACATCATGGTCCTTGGCCTTTAAACTCGGTATAATCCCTTTAAGTTTGATATTCTTACCAAATCCATGTAATTTCCCTTTCTTAATTTTTTTCATTTCTGTTTCAGTTATAAATACATCAATATCATATGGTTCTGTTCTAACTGGTTTGCGATGAGCAATTCCTGCTACAACCCGTTTATTTATGGATTGTTGAACGTAAGTATCATCAGAGCCTCTCCGTGGTCGTCACATTAAAGGCACACTCCCGGGTTGCCACTCTGCTTGTGCATCTATAACATACTTCTGGATACCTTTGTTATTAAACTCAGCATATTTTGCTTACAATATCAATATATGTAGGCCCTATATCCAATGCGCTAGTAGTAGCTTAATGTAGTACTAGGACATTTGCCTACACTCATTTGACTGGAGGTACATTAGTTTAGGCAAGAGTACATATCAAGGTACTACAACAATGTTGATGAATAAACACGTAATTATTGGATATACATATATTTATATTGTAAGCAATAATATGTAAGTAAATATTAATTTTAATAATAAAAATGGTCCATTAGCCAGAAATATGACACAAATAGCATAATATGCGTAAGCACGGTGGCACTCGTCTTAAAACTAGGCATTGTGCCTTTAATTGAATAATATAATCGAAGCCTGTTTTATGCAAGCGTTCTTTCTATATTCAGCTACTCTCATATTGCGCTCATGCTTTAGGGCATGTTCATTATATACCGATTTTAAGCAACGCCATGTCGTTCTGGCTCACAAGTTGTTTCTTCAGGGCTATTCCGTCCATGGACTGGTGAAAACTTTCAAAACTGTCTATCGTAGACATTCAGAGGCTATTTCACAATGTCTGATGCAAGTCTTTCTTTGAACTGTTTTACGCTCTTTTATCGTTTTGATGAAGACAGCGGACAAACAGTATGGCTGTGCTCACGTCGGGTGCCACCGATTGAGCAGAATAGACTCACCTTTCGCGAACATCTTGTACCATCACTGCTTTGATAATGATTCGTGAGTACATGCCATCTCTACTTTGTCGCAATCTCCCTTCGACTATGCCTTGTGCAGTGATACGCATTTGGCCATGTTAATGTTTGATCGTTTAGATTTCGTTCAAGTGGTCATAAACTTGAAGTAAGAGAAATATTTTTCACAATCCTATTATATTGACAATTTATATTTTACAGCAAAAGTTTAAACGAGAATTTCGAATCTTGTTCTCGGTTTGCCCATGCCGGTGTTTCCGGAAGGAGAACAAAGAATACACCGACTATTACTCGGAGGACGGCAACCACACCCAGATCCGCCGCTGCAGCATGATGCGCAACGCCGCCGTCCGCTACACCTTCAACAGGGAGGAGCAGAAGCATCTGTTTCGGAAGTGCGCCGACAATGAGACAGAAACATCACAGATATGAAGGACGCAATCAAGTTAGTAATGCGCCGACAATGAGACAGAAACATCACAGATATGAAGGACGCTATCAAGTTAGAAATGCGCCGACAATGAGATAGAAACATCACAGATATGAAGGACGCTATCAAGTTAGAAATGCGTTGACTTGTATGAGTTTTAAGCAAGGCTCGTGTGTGTAAATGTAACGGACAAGTGAATGTGTTTCACATAAAAAGACAGAGACCCATATTCAGTAAATGGACTATGCACCTTTGAGAGACAAGTATTTTTGGTGGAAAATAGCGCAGGCATTTTCATCGAACGTTAGAGCATCATGAAACCAATACACGAAGACAATATCATCAAAAGTGTTTAATTATAGACAGGTTTTGCTAAACGTTAAGTTGAAAAATCACGATATTACCTCTAATGCCTGTGCTTGCAAGAGTTCGAGTTTTGTTTGCTGGCCATGTTATGACAATTCGCATCTTGATCAGTTATTCCAATATGGTCCCAAATATTGCGATAAGCCAAAGATCAATTGAGATTATATCTTTAAAATAATAACAGTAAAGCCTATGCTAAACAATAGGCCAAACAGAGTGAAGTTGAATGTTTCTCGGTGTGGATGAAGTCAATACGCGATATATTGTCATTTGGTGAATGCATAAACTATGAAAGAAGTCACATGCTACCATTCAATTTTGCTTATCACGAGCATTTGTGATGAAAAGCCTTGCTACCGTTCATGAACAGTTTGGGATAGTTCCCACCGACACAACCTCAAATAACAGCATTATTGTGTCTTAAAACATTGACAGATTATCAACTAGTCCTACATATAAGGCCAGTATGTTGCGATAGGATAAAATATGCGAAAATCATGAATTTGTTCTTCGCTCATTGGGCGTGAATGTAAAAGATGAGAGGACATGTCCATTCCTTTTCTGTATTGGATTCAAAACCTTCATAAGAATCCATACAAGGAGATATATTGCAGGATTCTGAAAATACACAAACATCCCTGTCTCAAAAGACTAACGACCATCCTCGCCATAATGAAGAGAGGATTTTCTGTGTGTTGAGACAGATGGGATAATAACATGTGGATTTTCAAGATATCACGACTTACGTGTCCTGGGGCGGTATTTATCAAAAAACATAAGTTTTTCTTACGTTTTGGCTTAAGTTTCATTAAATTCAATAAGGTAATACAACAACGTAAGCTTAAGTTTTGTAGAATTCTTAAGACACCTCAGGAGGAAACTTAAGACTTAAGTCAGAAATGTCCAAAACTTATGTCTAGGGGTTGTTTTTTTTCTCAGAAATGAAGTCACAATCGTAGCGACTTATGTTTTTTCTTAGACTTAAGTCCTATTTCTGACTTAAGTCGCTTGATAAATACCGCCCCTGCTTTGATTGTGATTTGAGTAAATTCCATCTCGACTGTCGCAATTTCCCTTCGATTGCAGAGATACCCAAGTGGCCTTGTCAATGTTTGATTATTGGAAAGTTGAAGTCATCCATTTCATCATACTATTTGTGCAAAGATCAATGTATGATACAGATGTTCTACCCACCAGCCGTACCGCGATATTTTAATCATTGCATGTACATAACCGAGGTCGATTTGTGGTGATGATTCAGCGTACAGCTTGTTATACGAGTGCTCTGATTTACCTGACTGAATCTCAGGTATGGCTGATAAACTGACTTAGCGTCTGTTAATAACGATCCACTTTCCTTGCAGTGGAACGCTGGCGGAACACAACTATCATCCTCACTGAACCCATTACGATATTTCCCGTTTCAAACAGTAAACACGACTGGTATATCAAAGGCTGCAGTGCGTCTGCTATCCTGTTCATAGATGTGTGGAATATAACTTTACTGTGGGGGTCTGGTGGAATTTGTGAGGAAAATTACCCTAAAATTTGTTTTTTAGCCCTTGGCAATGAGAAAATTGTACGTCTCTGCTCTAAAATATAAAAAAGTTAATTCAGTTTTTACACTTAGAAAACGTAATAGAAATATTTTATTGCTCTGAAAATGTTAAAGGTTCTAGAGGTATGGGGCCTCCCACAAATCCCTGACACATGACTCCTGACTCATACACATTACACCTATAATCCTTCCTGTGAAAGAACACGTGTTGACATAACTATACGTTTGATAGCTAATAGGTGCTCTCAACGTATTCTATAGTGTTTAATTACATGTATACGTGTCGGGAATATCAGATCTTAAATAGCCATTATAGTAAGTTTTGTTGAACATGTATTAGATAATGGCTTGTATTTAAATTAGATTTTTAGTACCGGCCCCTGTAGTGTAGTGCACATGGTGTGTCAAACGCTAGGTTATTATATCGACACTTGTTCACAAATGAAACCTGCTGTCGCCATACATAGCCTACTTTTGCCGAATAGCAGCAAGGTACCTTGGGCGTGCGCGTTCCTATAGACAGAATAGCACACACCACGGCCTTTGATGGAACTGTAGTGAATCACTGATTGGAACAGGAAATAACTAAACTGAGGAGGGTCGATCCTTCGACCCATTGAACCTCAGGCGAACGCCATTGCGCGGTGCTACGTCTATTTCATTAACAATAAACGTAGATGGTCGATGTGATAATGTTGCATCTACGTTCAGTAAATATCAAAAGTGTCAAAAATCGAACCCAAGCATCTAACATTAATGGACTACGCTATGCTCACGTCTAATGTCGCAATGCCACAACAGACGTCAATGCGACATTAGAGATTCCTACAACGCTACGTCCCGCTCCCCAGCCAGTCAGGATAACTAGAAACCGAAGGTTCTACACCACAACTGATGCTAAGATTCCATATACGCCGTATGCGATCTGCGAATGCGAATTCGCACCAATCGCTACATTGAGCGATCCAGTTTGCCGTCTACGCATTCGCAGTCGGACATATGGAATCAAGTTGTTGTATTTACATGTTTTCCATTTTATGTCGCATTCGCAGACCGAATACCGCGTATATATGGAATCTTAGCTTTAGTTTGTTTGTGTGTGTTAGTTATTCTGGTGGTATGAACCCACCACGGTAACTTCATCTGATCCCCACATTGTTGACACTCTCAGCCAACTTGTTCCTGGTATATACATACACAGATAATCACCAGTCAGATACAAAGTGTTTGCTTAACGTTGCTATGGAATGCAGGCCACATGTTTCATACAACTTTCAAGGTACGATCGATCCATTGTGCTTGCATTTCAATGTAAATAGAAGTAGGCTATAAACAACGAACAAATTGTGAATAAATGTTTTTGACACACATTTCAGTCCTTTCCATATACAGTGGACCTGAGAGAGAAACTTTGGGGAACGGCGGCGTCCATTCAACGGACAGCAGACTTCCTGGTGAGAACAGAACTAGAAGTCTAAGCATGGCTTTGGAAACACAGAAGAAGATGAAGAAGAAGAAGAAGAAGTGTAAACAGAAATTGAAACGAGTGCAAACTAATAATATTAAATCCTACATTCGTTTTGATTCAACTTGCTTTTTTTTCCACCTGAAATGCTTGTCATTAGTCAACATGGAAACCAAATAAGACAGCTAAATATACGTTTATGATGCTCAAATAAAATGTGGCATAAAAACTAATATCGACACTTGGTAACAGAGGAAACCCGCTGCCGCCACAGTAAGGGATATTTTATGTGCACTTTCCGACAGACAGGATAGCACACACCCCGGCCTTTGATAGACCAGTCGTGGATCAGGTTGGAACGGGAAATACCCCAACGGGTCCCCTGACGAGGATCGATCTTTCGATCCACAGGTGGATGCTATACCGCTTAGCTACTCCCCGTTCCATTCTTCTTCGTCAATAAAATAATATGTCCTACTATACTTTAAACATGTTATCTATATTAATCACTTTACTAGACCCGTGTATGTCTGACCTCAATAGTAGGAGCACCTCACTATTAACACCAGATAGATCACAAGTGTTCAACTGTCGTAGAGGTTTTCTTTCCTATAAGTCGTTGTTGTTGTGTTAACGTATACTGTATGTATATCCAATGAAGGTCCAAGTACGCTGCTTTGGGCATGCAGCTCAGCTGCTTCGACTGTCTGTCCAGGAAAGTTAATGTTAGTATGAAAGACATTAAACCAGCTGCCACTAGACAATGTAGATACTCTTATACAATAACTAGCAAGGGATCGTTTATATTCATTTTGCCACGGCCAGGATAGCACTAACCACATCTTGTGTTATTCCAGTTGTGGACGACTGGTCGATTTATCAGGTTATTAATAATAGTCATTGTTTATAATGTGCATGGTTCCCCCTCCTCTCATTCCAACCAGTGGTCAAAGGCTGTGGTATGTACTACCATGTCCTCCACTCCGTTGGTAAGTGGATATAAAAAATTTCTTGCAGCTAATCGAAAAATAAACGCATTTATATCGGCAACTGGTTACTTCTGAGACCATGTGTCGACATTACCGTGAGTGCTATGAATAATAATTCATTCAGTCTAGCGATGTTGTTAATCAAACCAACTTTATCTTTTACCTTCTTTCTCTGATAAATTAACAATCTTTGCTGGTAAAGTCTGCAATCGAAACAAGCTAAATAAAATGCAAATAATTATAAAACTAACCTTTTCGTTTCTGTAGCACGCCCAGCTCCAGGTAATATCGCTCGGCAATGAGTAACAATAACGAGAATTCGTCCACTAACCACAGAGCATTAAAACTGAACGAATTAAACGTCCAACGCCCTTTCCGACAACGCCAAGCAGTTTACTCGTCATTCCTAGGCCCACTCGTTTTCCAGTCCGCATTTTATCAATACCCATTTACACCCCACCCACTCAGCTAACAGGTCGCCAAACGTGTTTTAGCTGAAAATGCTTTGATTGACTTTTTTTATTAGGCTGTCGTATCGTCATGTAATTACGTTGAGTTTTTTTATTCGTTCTATAAAGAAAGTATAAGACGATAAACAACCGGTGTGAAAGGAATGCAAGTCCGCCGGTTATATCATAACAAAACGGATTAAATAAGAAAATAAATCTTTACGGAATGAAATAATTATATAGTCTGATCCATAAAACGAGGTATGTAGGTCCTATAGCATTATACATTGTGTCGGACCTATTATTCCTACGGATTTCTATTCCTATTACACCGGTCTCCCTTAAGACAACTTCTCGAGAAACTCCTCGACAAAGTCCCATCAGAGTTATATCCCTTATACTTTGAACTACTTACGTTGAACAAATCGTTGTCTTCCACACATTTTAATGATAAAGATAAAGTTTGTTTGTTTAACGACGCCACATAGTTATATTGACACATGGTGACAGAGGAAACCCACTGCCGCCACATAGTTTAAGTTACTCTTCGAATAAC
>JAUTCZ010009460.1:0-13406 GCA_032273805.1 Melanodrymia brightae | reverse complement strand
ATCACATTGACATACACACACACTATTTAACAATACACCTAAACTTAAGTTAATTAAACACCACTCAGGTTTGATTGTGGAACAAGACAACAGCAGTGGGGACGGTATCAAAACCATACGCACTATGTTATCACGTTACACGTTATTGTTGACATTCTGCTGAGGGGCGGGAGGTAGTCTAGACGTACATGTAGAATGGCTGCCTGTGGCGGGATTGATCCCCGACAGCGCAAACATTTTATGGGCTATTTCCTGTTCCAGCCAGTGATCCACGACTGGTTTATCAAATCCCGTGGTGTGTGCTATCCTGTCTATGGGATAGTGCACATAAAATACCCCTTGCTGTTTTTCATGAAGAGTGGTCCATGAAGCGGCGACAGCAGGTTTCCTCTGAGGCCATGTGCCAATATAACCATGTGTCTGACGTCCAATCACCACTGATTTATAATCGATGTGTTCAAGGGCGTCGTTAAACAAACACGCTTTATAATTTGTTATCATTCTGCTGATCTCATCATACACACCGTAAGGTCTCACTCTATGTTCTGCTACTAAATGACCGTATTTTATTGTCATTTTTATGTCCATATAGCTGAAAGAATATTCTTTACGTTTCCAAGAAAAAAGGTATATTATTTTGTAAGTAGGAGGCTGAAATGAATTGTGCCGACTACACGCCAACCATGGTCAGCGGAGAAGTATAAACCTAGCTTAATTATGTTTGTCAATTGCTATGTATCGAATCATCTCTGACGTTCACCATATTCATACATATTATAATAATGTATTAGCTCACTACAACTACAATAGTATAGTTAAACTAAATACATACTGCAATTCTGCTCGTCACTTGTGTCAAAGCAGTCAGGATATCCATCACATTTCCTGGACTCCCTGATGACCTCACCATTGGTACATTTATATAGTTGATCCAAAGTGCCCGTGCTTGTTGGTGGCAGGACAATAGGAATACCTACAAATAAAATACGCGGAGTAATGCGACACAATGCAATGATTAAAACCAACAGTAGGAGTTGCAAATATTATTATTTTAAAGATGCAAAACCACAATATTATTGTACCTAAAAATTCATTACCTCTGATTAATGCCGAACTGATTATTACGTTGTAAAATAATTATAATGAAATGTCAATGTGTATGTAAACGTTTAAAATATTCACAAAAGAGAAAAGCATTACATTAGTGTATGTGGAACAATTATTTAAACGAAATTGGCAAGGATACACTTATCTTTCGCGAATACATGTTTGTATCAATACTTCGGCTGTAATTCGTGAGTGACTGATCAATGTATCTATAGCAGAATATGCTTTCAACTCTGATATGTGCCGAGATGCGATTTTAGATAATAATTTATTTATGTTATGACATTTAGATTACAGGTAAGAATATATAAATATAATATTATACGTTTTGACGGATCAACATAGACATTGTTCATCGTTTGTTTTGTTTACAATGTTACGTAAAACAAAAATACCTTTGTTCGCAGTTTTCCGACTGACTCTTATTTTTGAAGTGGGAACCTAAAGATTTACGATATTTATAAAACATGTTTATCTCTTTTCTATTTTCTATTTACTTTCTTTTGTAGCGAGCATGAATGGCGTTATACAGCTGGTATTAACCTGATTCCTAAATTCAATTTCAAAACAACCAAACAATATAATAAAATTATTATATAAATAACGATAATTTAGAATTCGACTTATTAACCCTAATGATGTTTGACTCAAGACATAGACATAATTTTGTTTTAAATATACAATTCTTTACACTAACTTAATTGTTGCGTAAAATTTATGGCGTTGGTCTCACAGATGAACCCTTTCCCGAAAGGATTACCACACCCGATATCCATCCAGCCCTGGTCGTCTGAATTTGTATCCCACATGACACAGATTTCATTACTAGCACCGTCAGGTTCGGGCTGTGCACCACTTCGTGCCCTTTAAACAATTGATAGAAACAACGTATTTTCATAATATTATAAACTCTTTATGCAATTCATTAATTTGTTCATTTATACAATTTATGGAATTAATATTATAGAACATTATCTTTGTTCACTATGTAGGCACTGGGTAGAAATCATGTATGTTTACAGTCAATCTGATTAAAGTCAGATCCAACATTTGTTACATATAGGTATGTAGACAATAGGTAGCGGATGACATAATTATCTGGTTTTAATCAGAGATATGTATAGTGCAAAACCATGTGTATAATTATAATATACATGTATATAAATATTATATATTTTAGTATATCAGTAGTGGCTGCAATAAGCATACCGTAAATATGTCACAGAGTACACGTAAACAGTTTTAGCAAATCACGTGTGTTCGCAAAGTAAATAAAAATACTTTTAGAGTTCAAGTTTGCTTAAATAACGTACACACGATTTATCAAACACGCGAGTCCACAATGTAAACAATTTATAAACATACCATTACGTTCATTCGTAATGTAAATAGTGTGAATAAACGTTTGTGTTAATATTAATAGAACTACTGCTTACTCATAATATAAACGATGTATATAACCCATTCGTGTATAATGCACACGCTGTATAGACGCGATGTGCGTTCACAATGGTGGGAAGTCATTACTTTTGTAAACTGTTTTGTTGTTTAGATATTTTCATAAAAATGTTCCTCTAGCTTTAGGCCATGGGGAACATTACCCTACATTATGTTCTCTTATCGTCTAGATACATTCCACACTCGTTCACGTAATATAATATCAGAAAAACGGCATCTCCCCTGACATAATAATCACTATGTATCGTCGCGTGGAATAGCCCTGTCCCACACAGTTACATTAATATAAATGTTCAACTTAGAATTACAAAATTATTTTATGTAAAATGTATATGTAATGTACGTATCACCTAATATTGGAATATAAAGAGCCTCTTTTAAAAAATAGATTGCAATGACAAACATGGAAAATACATTTGTATTACCAATTCAGATAGGTTGGCGGTTTTCCATCAACCCATCTATACATTCCTTCGTACTGTCTGGGAACCTTGCTGGTAGTTCTCATCAATCCTGTTAGTGACGAAATCAATTTAAAGTTCATTAGTATGACATTACTGGAGCATATTGATTAAGTAATCACCGGTATCAAGGGAATAACATATTATAAGTCTTAAAGCATGCACGCGGAACCTAATATATTAACCCTTTTGAAGAACCCTAAAAAGCATCCAAACCTAATTGCTACATGTACCTTTTCCAGTATTGCCCCTCAATATTCAAGGTTACATGCTGCGCCGACACTGTATTAACAATAAGAACAATTCCAATACACCATACATCCCTTTGACATAATTATGTTATAAAGTATAAAAAAATAACAATATGAAGGTGTATTCCGTTGTTACGCGCCGTGTAAATGGTTAATCTACCATATCAACTGATTTTAACCTCATATAGCCAATAGTAGTGAGTCAACTGACATCCGATAACGCAATACAACTCATTTTACCCTCATAATTATAGTCAATAGTGGTGTGTCAACTGACATCCGATTACGCAATATCTTGAACACAATGGGTAGTGTTTAACTCTATTGTAGATGTATAGTCCAAGTTTGTTTCATTATTTCTGCTCACCAATGTGTATTGTCCCATTGATATAAGCGGGCAAACTGTGGAGGAATTCATCTTCCAGTGGATCACTGATGGTCACAAGGTGACTATTATATTCAGTGCATTTCTTTCGTGAATTGATCCAGTGGACACCGCTGTAGCCGACTACATTCACAGACGTTTCACTTGTATCAGCACTGAAGATTTTGTAGCAGCTGCCTTTAAAGTAAGTCCACGTATCATCACATACTGAAAGGCAAATGTAATAAATCTGTAATTATTGGTAAACGTCAGTCAAATGTTCATACGTAACCCTGATAATAAGGAGGCAACTTGCACGACACAAATAATTCCCAATAATAAACATCATGAACACAGTAAATAAACGTCTAAGTAGCCAGCTATTTGATTAACAAGATAAAGTGTGTTTGTTTAACGACGCCACTGGAACACCTCGATTATAAATCGGCGGTTATTGGACGTTAGACGCATGGTTGTATTGACACATGGTATCAGAGGAAACCCGCTGTCGCCGCTACCTAGGCTACTCTTAAGAAAAGCAGCAAGGGGTATTGTATGGGAAAGCATAGCACACACCACATACTTTGATAAATCAGTCGTGGATCACTGGCTGGAACGGAAAATAGCCCATAAACTGCTTTGCGCTGTGGCGGATCGATCCCTTGACCCATCCGGCCACAGGCAGACATTCTACCTCTAGACTACGTCCCGCCCCCAGCTATTTGAAGTATATGTATTTCTAGCATTGTTAACGAACTATCTATTCTTATGCTCTTAGTGTTTAGATGGTGGCATGATTTTTAAAACTCTTAGTACAAAATAACAATGGATAACCGAGTAATAGTAATTTAGACATTATGTGACACATCTGTTATAGTACAAACCTTCACAGATGGTAAGACCAAATGTCTGTGCTAAAGATGAATATGCGTATTCGTCTTTGGAGTCCAGAAGAAATGCATTGTTCGGATGCCCAACAACTTTCACAAAGTCGGTTGTGTTAGACATATCAAGAACAGCAGTGTGTATACCATTTCTACGAACGTCACGTGCTGCATCAACAGCCATGTCAACCTCGTTTTCATCAACACTTCCTGCTATGATCAGAGCGAGGCTGAAACTGTTAAGTCTCTTCCCGTTTATTAACGTCAACTGCGATGTTCGGGTCAGATCTAGAGCCTCTTTCAAACTTGTCAATCCACTTTCAAATTTAATAGTATCAAGTGTTTGAAATAGTGTCTTTTCATTTACAAACAATTTATAGTCAATTTGTATAGCTTTGTTGGTATTGAAGGACAAAATACCAACCCTACTATTACCAAAATATGTCAATACTTTTTCCAGTGTTCCAAAAATTAGTTCCCTCTCTGTTAGTTCTTCGAACAGTTTACCGTCCGCAATAACGAGTATGTCAATGGAATCGGTAAGACATTTCCCCAGCTTTGTTATCTCAAAATGAACATTACTTTCGTTAGCATTTGATTCTGAAAAAGAATAGTCGACTGTAAACAAAAGATAAAGATAAAGTTTGTTTGTTTAACGCCGCCACTGGAACACATCGATTATAAATCAGCGATTATTGGATGTCAGACGCATGGTTATGTTGACACATGGCCTTTGAGGAAATCCACAATCGCCACTTCATGGGCTACTCTTACCGAAAAATAGCAATGGGTCTTGTATGTGCACTATCCCATAGAGAGGACAGTACACACCACGGAGTGTGATAAACCAGTCGTGGATCACTGGCTGGAACGCAAAATAGCCCATAAAATGTGTTGCGCTGTGGAGGATCGATCCCTCGACCCATCGCGCCACAGGCAGAGATTCTACCTCTAGACTACGTCGTGCTCTGACTGACTGTAAACACATCAGAACATGACCATTTCTAATGAGACCTTTACTCGTGGAACGGTAAAAGTGTTTTATCGTCTCCATCAACCTCAAAAGGTTTTCTAGGTGACGCTCTGCATGAGAGCACGGTCTGAGCGGGTCCAGGCCACTCTCTCAGTCTGAGGGACCTTTCCTCGAAATAAGTGTGCTTAAATAATAAACGAGATTGGTTTAAAGGCTGACTGTATTAACAGACAACCCATATAATCCTAAGCAGGCCCGTAGCCAGCCATGTTTGCGGGGCGAGGGTGTCTACATAATTATTAGGTGGAACTAAATTTTTATCATGGGTTCCGAAGGCCCTCGAATCGAGTGCCCGAAGAGCGTGAGAGGTCTAGTATGCTCCCCCGGAAAAAAATTTAAATGTAGATGCTCAGAGGTGCATTCTGGAGCTATTTTAATATTTAATATAAGGTTTTTAATATTTTATTTCAGGTATCTTGAGGTCGTGGCGCGTCCATTTTTTTATAAGACTTCGTAGTTTGTGAGTCGACAAAATAGCGCGCACTTACATGATAGACTGGTTCTCAATTAAATATACCCATAACGACGCCTTGTACTATTATTCGTGTGACACATGTACCATTTTAGGCCAAACATTATTTACGGAAATTTCCGAACGCTGAAATTAATTGTTAGCTTATACAGAGGAGCCAAATAATAGAGGGCGGGCGTACACTAAAGGTTTCGAATAAATTAGCATTTAATACAGCCATCTGTTAGGATAAACGTTAAAATACTTAGGAAATAAAAAACATACATTTTTAGCGCACCCCTCCCCCCCCCCACCCCTGGCTACGGGCCTGCATTTTATCATTGCGTTAGTTGTCCTCTGATGTAATCTTTTGCCAACATAATTGATCTGCACTTCACTCATTGCTTTTAATCTAATAGCCAAGGGCATTCCCACTCCTCTTGTGCATTATATTAGATTACATGCTTTGTGGAGAGTCATATATAAACAGGAGCTAGTAAATTCTCTATCATGTCCATGTCTCAAAACAATAATCAATGATCGACTGTGTGTGTACTGCCAGAAATTAATCGAGACAGTTTATTATTATTCACCTGTGGATTCTGTTGTCTCAAAAGACATGCTTAAAATTATTCAGACTATGTTGACATCAAAATATGTTGAAAGCGTCGAAACGTTTTTTGATTGTTCAACGCCGTACATGATAATTCCCTATGCCAAACTTAAACGAAAAATGTGGTCTTCATTTGCTGGATACTGCCATACGTCTTTCATTCTATCGATCGTTAAAAATCTGTGTAATCCAATACCAAAGGAGACTTGGGATGTCCTCATCTTTTAGATTGATGCCAAGGGCGTGAAGAACAGATGTATTGATTATTGCATATTTATTCCCTACTCAACATACTGGTATTTAATACCAGTTGATAAACTACCAATTCCAAGTTCTTTTATGGGCCAATTGATGTAATGTTATGGCTATGTGGTGGACTGCCAGATTATTTATCGCACACAACAGTCATACAACAGTCATAGACATCCCTGCGTAGTTTACGTATATACTAGTATTCGTCCAATGATCCATTCCGAGAGACATTCAACACTTTCACTGTCAAGTTTGGCCCATTGTTACATCAGTGTTATATGAACTGGTAACAACGTAACATATGTTCTATGTTTTGTCGTTTAGATTACCATACAGCCACATTAAGGGCCATACAGGAACAACTGGCGTGAAAGACGGAAGATCATCTGTTATAACATGTTCCGGTGATTGCTAGCCAATCAAAACGTTTCTGTAATTGATTCAATGTAATGATACTGTGTTAATGTATGCGAAAGGATATTTTGATGGCTTTGTTTTAATATAATGTTACATTATTGGAAATTGATTTGTTTGTAAGAGTTACTTAAATTTATAGCTTGTATATACCTACAACAAATCCACATACGTTTGTATCAATATCAGATTATGTGTCCATGTGTCCGTCCATGGATTAGTCAAACGCTTTGGAACACTTGCTAGAACCCAGTATCTAGCATGCCATATAATGTTGTTCCATTAGTCTCCTTAGGTTTTGCGACAACTGATAGTAACGTTTATAAACAAAAATCTAATTACAATGAGATAAACACGTTTAAACTTGGGTAACGATTACTCTATCTGCATTTTATTATTTAACGAGTTTATTCTTCAGGACAAAAACAAAACAATGTTCCTATTATGGAATAACAGAACAACAAAGCTAGCAATATACATGTACAATTTACATATAATTATAACTGCTAGTTTACACGCAGTAAAACTACAACAATCTAACATTGAACGGCTAATTAAATTAAATAAACGCGCTGAGTCCAGATCAAAGGTTAAAGCTGATGATTGAATTTAGGAGGTTGCCACGGTACTCTCTTACGTCTGAAAATAGACTCTGCCCATTTCGTCTGCTATTTTAGTTTCCCATGCCAAGTTAAATATTAATAACACAGAGCATCACTTTGTGATTGAGGAGATTTAGTTAGGAGTGTGGGTTGGTGCTGGCTCACATTAATTGATTGTGATTAATATTGAAGTATTATCAATGCCGTCACGATCTTATGGGGTCACTTTGTTCCAACATAAACTTGAGAACATTCCTTATAAAATATAATTTAATTCATATTGAAAAAAAAATCAATACTATATAATTATGTTGAAGACAATAGATATTTAAATAAATTATTGGAAATAATGATATATATTTATTGTAGATAACATTAATATGGTACAACATAGAAGGAAAACGATAGATTTGGAAATAATTAAAAGTGTTATTTTATTTGAAAATTAAAAATAGCGTTGTTTTGCACTTTGGAATATTTTCCACCCCAAATGTCATGAACATGGCAACCACAAACTTTATTTAAAAGTATTTTGTTTAATATGTTCGTGCTTGTTACATCGGTACAATACTATAATTATTGTCGACATATATAATTATATTATATATTTAAAGAGACAGTTCCGGGTTTAAGACACCACAAACGAGCACTTTGCATGCCAAACATATTGGATAGCCTCACAATATCCATATATCCACGATATCTAAGCAAGACTATTTTAATAACTTCCTCGATAGTATAGTCTTTAGTGCATCTTGTTTCAGGTTGATAGGTATTCTACAGAGTAAGAGCTCCGTACGGATCAATTAGGATGTGTACTTCAACTAACATTGACCGGTGATCCACAACTGGTACAACAACTGCCGTGGTTTATGCTTTGCTATCTGTGGGAACGTGCATATACATATCTCTTGCTGGTTATCTGGTTTCCTCTCTAATATTCATTTTCGTTGTGGACAAACAATCGAGGCCTCTGGACTGTATATACGAGACAGACGTACTTGAACCTCAATTGAATATAAGAACGTTAACATTTTAATTTCAATAATTATTAAAATATGCCCTAAGAGCAGAAAATAGGTTATAGAATTATTAGTTGTGCAAGTACAACAGTGACACCAGTCTTAAAATCAGGAATACCTCTTTAAATAAATGAAATTGAAATAAAGCTAAAACAGTGAATAGCATGCATATGGGAATAATATCTAGGCAAAAACACGAAGCTAAATACCGGAAATAACGAAAAATGAACCATAAGACACGTAAAAGCACCGCCCACACATAATTTGCTATTTAATAGTTTGTTTTGCCAGGAAATGTCAACTCGATTATGCACCGTGCACAGCAATTGGTTGGCTGTAAGTATGGTCTTGTTGTATGAAAACAAACTAATAATATTACTACTACTGGAAATACATCGCAACATATAATTATGCACAACAAAGCACACAATAAATAAAGTGTTTGAGCAATTAATCTGATTATATATCATGCTTATAAATATAACAGTCAATATAATATTGGTAAAGTACTTATAAAACATTGCTTGTTTTTCTTACACTATGATTTACCATTCAACTCCTTTGGACTACGAATTTTAAAGTCAATATGATATTCTCATCACACTACGTTTTGAAGTTGAGCAAACAACATTGCACTTTGGTTTTCACAGTCAATATTGCCTATTTTCTTGCACTAGTGTCAACATTTTTTTTGCTTACACTACGGTTTTCATAGTCAATATTGTTTGTTATTATTAAATTGCGGTTTTCACAGACACCATAATGACAGTTCGTGAACACCTGGTATCGGCCCTGCTTTGGCAGGGATTCGTGAGTAAATTTTATCTCTCTTTGTCGCAATATCCCTTTGACTTTGCCTTGTGGAGAGTTACACATTAATTTTTACCATGTCAATGTTTTGTCGTTTCGATTTCCTTTTGCTAATCTTCTTTGTTTTCAGTCAACATTATTTGTTTTCTTTATATTACTGTTTTTTAACAAACGACACTGCTTCTTTTTCTTGCTCTGTGGTTTTCAGTCAATCATTTCCTATTTTTCTTGCACTGGTTTTTACATTCAATATTTGTTTTCCTTACATTACGGTTTTCACAGTTAATATTGCTTGTTTTATTACACTATGGTTTTCACAGTAAGCTGCTTTGGTTGTTTTCACTATTCTACTGTTTTTACAGACAACATTGATTGTTTTCCTAACACTACAGTATTCACACCCAATAATACTTGTTTTTAACATAATACGGTCTCAATCAACATTTTAGTTTTCCTTACATTCTGGTTTTCACAGAATACTCCGACCTCTGTTTTTCATCTTCAGTCGATTTTCCTTCTTGAACTGATCCATTTTGATACTGACTAAGCTCGGAGTCCGGTCTGTCATTGGTTGGAGTTACATGTACCTCCACTTCATGGCCAGGTCTGTCGTGTGACTCGTTTGAATTCGTACTAGTCGAACAGCAGTTCCATTTTATACACTTCGATGCCATTCTAGTGCGCCTGGCCTCAAGAAATGACGTTCCATGCTTTTCTTTGGTCCCTGAAACTGAGGGTGTTTCTGTACTCTTCGATATTTGACGAGATCGCACGTGAGTGTAAAACAGCGTGAAATTGTTGGAAATTACAGGAATAGTAAGTGCGAACAGGAGAACGCCAGACACAGCACATCCGGTTCCAATAACATAACCAATAGGAGTTACAGGATACTTGTCTCCATATCCCACCATCGTCATGGTGATAATGGCCCACCAGAATCCAATAGGGATGGTATTAAAGCTATCGCTTGGCGTCACTTCATCCTTCCGCTCTCCATAGTAGATCATAGTGGCAAACACCAGCATACCTATCATTAGGAAGATCAGCAGCATCAGCAGCTCCTGTAGGCTGGCTTTCATAGCATAGACGAGAACATTAAGCGCCTGGTAATGCTTTACGAGGTGGAAGACTCGGAACATACGAATTATCCTTAAAATGAATAAAATTTCAATCACCAACCGTTCATTAAGATAGCACGCCTTGAGAGAGGAATGCTCGAAGATCACCTGAACATACAAAGGAATTAACGCAAGCAGATCCATTATGTTCATGATAGAGCGTACGAATGTGAGCTTATTTGGAGCAAACGTAAACCTGCAGATGAGCTCGAGCGTGAAAAAGATGGTACAGATGATGTCCAAGACGATGAGTGCCTCGTGGGACGCCATCACGGTGGAGATACTGCCGTGTGTCTCGCCGTCACAACTGGTGGTGACGTTTTGGACAACTATGTGTCTGAGAGCGGGGATCGTCTCCAGGCAGAATCCGGCGATCGATGCCATGACAAAGAGAAACGACGTGACTCCACAGATCTGGGGAAAAGAAAATGTAACACGGGATTTAGCTAGCTAGAGTCAGATTTGGGGCATCATACAACACAACAGAATTACTGTTAAAACAGTTCAACAGTTCCAAAGATCTACAACATGGATGCTATGAGAATGATGATATACCTTACATATCGTAGAATAAACACATGAAGTTGATGCCATTCTCATAAAATATTGTATTAATAAAATATGTACATTTTTATACCATCTGGCTCATTATTTTGTTGTCCTGTTTAACGATTGAAGCGTTTACTACTCTGTCTAAATGAAAACTCGGATTATGTTTTCCCAAAACATGCTAAGAACCACCATCACATACACGCATTCTACATTGTGAAACATAGAGCTACCAGTTGATATTCTAGTACATTATATTCGTACAAAGTCGTCAAAGTACCGTTAAAATAAACCTAAACAATCATACAAATGTACAATAAGCATCTATAATTATTATTACAGGACCCAAGACTGGTATGTTGTTAGTTCAAATCCTGCTCGTGGCTTATGGTTTTTGATTGCAGTACCGGTTTCAAAGGAATTAGGTCCGAACCAATGTATAACCTACAATACTTAGTTCTAACCACTCGCATAAACCACATAGTTTTATTGCGCTTTTTTCTTTTCTTACAGTAACGTTAGGACTTGTATGTCGTATCCCATTTTATTTATTCATTCCGTAAAGTTTGATTTTATTATTTAACCTATTTTGTCACGAAACAATATAATATAATGCAATCGCATGATACTTAGTCATAAGCAGATATGCATACATATAATCTAAGCGACAAAACATGCGTATTTCTGCACAAGGCAGAGTAGAATGGGCATTGCAAAAAGTATAGATGACATGTACTCAAGAATAACTGCCAAAGCAGTGATGATACCAGGTGTTTGCAAAAGATGAGCGTATCCTGCTCTACCATATTATTTGTCCACTGTCTACATCGAAACGATAAAAAGCGTAAAACAGGTAAAAATAGGGTATTGAATCAGACATCATATGTGTCCATGATGCGTCATATCGAAAAATAGCCTCCGAGTGTCTAAAATATAACTTCTTGAAAGTTTTCACCATCCCATGGATGGTATATATAACGCTGACCAGAAGGTCATGACGTTGTTTACAATCAGCATATAATGAACATGCCTTGGAGTATCTCAGTAGTTGTGATATGTAGTCACCATATGATTGCTCGATGATGGCATGTACTCACGAAACACTGCCAAAGCAATGATAATATACCGGGTGTTCACGAAAGTTGAGCGTATCCTGCTCCACCGGCGGCACCCGTTATAAGTACAGCCAATATTGTTTAGATAGAAGCAGTATATATATAACTTCACTTTAAGTTATTTAGTGTATTCAGCGGAATGATTGCCTTATTTCTATTTGCAGATCTATGACTGCCAACAATAAAGATTCACAAAAGTGTGTACTAGTGTATTACTGTTTTCTCTCCTATTATACACCCGCCATCGTCCAGTTGAGCATACACATTATCTTAATGGGCCATTTTCATGTTCTCCCAACATCTCATTTAGTACACGTGATCTGTATTGAGCAGCAGCCTGTTACAAGATGGCAGTTTTGCCTCTGATATGGATGCTGGATAGTACCGTACGAGATATCCAGAACCAGCATGTTTCCACTCATCGGGTCTAAGACAAAAGTAGTCAGAATTGTATCTCAGTTGACAGAGCGTGGAGTCTTACAAGTGGGTCACCATCATATCGTGATTACAAACCACAGTCTCATATAATAATGAAAATTAATACGGATTTAGCAAGAATGAAACATGTGATGTGGATAATGTCAAATCTTCTGGTACTCTTGAGAAAAACGATCAAACAATAATTTGAGCCAGGAAAGAAGCATCGCAATTGCATATATCTCTTGTCAACTGAGTACTTAAAAACATTTTCCCAGAGCGTCGGTGTTTTCCAAATGTTACGCAGTGATCATATTATATATTTCACATGACCATAACACAATTACGACTTAAGTACAGTAGTGGGCCAGCCAAACATGCGAAAGTCGTCTAGAAATATTTTTGATAGCATTATCGTGTTAAAAGCAGTCTTCCAGGTTAAATAAACTCTACGAAGCTTACTGATCATCATACAGGTGGAGGAC
>JAUTCZ010009349.1:0-13411 GCA_032273805.1 Melanodrymia brightae | reverse complement strand
CAGCATGATTAATCTACTTGTCATTGCTAAAGTTTACCAGCATGGTTAAACTTCTTGTCATGGTGAGTGTGTACCAGCATGGTTAAACTTTGTCATGGTGAGGGTGTACCAACATGGTTAATCTACATGCCATGGTTAGTATGTAACAGCATGGTGCATCTACGTTAATGTGAGGGTGTAACAGTATGGTTAAACTTTGCCATGGTGAGGGTGTACCAGCATGGTTAAACTTGTCATAGTGAGGGTGTACCAGCATGGTTAAACTTCTTGTCATGGTGAAGGTGTACCAGCATGGTTAATCTATGTCATTGTGAGGGTGTACCAACATGGTTAATCTACATGCCATGGTTAGCATGTAACAGCATGGTGCATCTACGTTAATGTGAGGGTGTAAGATCATATTGCATCTACCTGATATAGTGATGGTGTACTTGTTTTCTCTGGAAATGGGGCAAGGCATGTTAAATATAACTATATTGGGGCATTTTGTTAATTTCTGGATATTTTAAGGGCACTTTTTTCACAGTAAACATTTAAGGGCACAATTATCATTTAAACTGATATTCAAGTATATTTCGTTTTTTATACTCAACATAACACCTATTCCTTCAACTTTAGCAATTACAATGTATATAACTAATAAGTACATTATTCTGATACGGGCAGTATGCATGGTACAACATGTACTTGAGGGCAGAATGGCATGGATTTAGTTATGTTATGTATGCTGAATAAATTTTAGCATGAATTACAAAGGGGAAATTATAACTGCACCAAGACCTGTTCAGTTGTTTGGTTGCGTAAACAATGTAAGCAATGGCTACGATCATAAAAGTCACCAACAGATACTATTATAAGGAGACTGATCGACAGATACACTGGTGAATTCAACAGTATATTTCTAAAGGTTTTAGTACAAAAAACATGAAAGCAACATAATTTTTAAACTATTTAATTTTCACACAAGCAATAAAAAGCAAATATTAGATAAATATTATCATGTATTATGTTCATTTAATATATATTTTCAAAATTTAAGTCAACATAATTAACAGAATTTCCAAACTCTCAAGGCCATAATAACTGGACAGTAGTTGGCAATAACAAATTGCATATATTTCAAACTGCTGACAATATAATTAGAAGTCTTATCAGTACTTAAATGATTTATGATCAATGACAAAAAGATTAGATAGTTTAACGATACCACTAGAACACATTGATTAATAATAATCATTGGCTATTGGATATCATCAAGCACTTCACAGACAGGATAGCACATGTAATAGCCAATGGTGTACCCAGTTGAGAGTTGGTTGGAATGGTGATAATCCAACAGATCTTCGACCACACATGGATGCTCTAGAGCTAAGCTAAATCCCTCTTCTATTCTCAATAGTGAAAACCTTTAAATAATGCATCTCCTCATAACAAAAACATTAATTTTATGTCCATAACTTGAAAATTATGCAAATTTGTAATAGTCCTAAGTACTTAAACAAACTATAGTAGATTCTTCTCATTTGCATACATGTATGTAGGTCTGATGCATAAACAATTATCAAACACTCTATTCCATTAACTATTTCGGACCTGACAATTGACAATAGTCTTTTTCCTTCACCATAAAATATTAATGAACTTAGATATAATAACACATGTACTTGTGGCAATAAAATATGTTATAAGACATTGTGCAATATTTATATTATATGTGTACCTACATTTATTTAGTTTTAATCATGTTTTGCGACAGCAAATTAAAATAGTCAATTGCACATGCAGTGCACTGCTGGATGAGAAAACGTATATGCAAATAACTGAAACATACAAATTATTTTCTATGCAATTGATTATATTTTGTAGTTTTCATAGCAAACAGATTCAATTGGGATCAAATATATGCATACAAGCGGGTTATGCTATAAACAAATATGCAAATAAGTGGAATCTACTATTATTATTAAATGAAGAATTAATCTCAATACTGTGATTGGTTACTAGTTAATAGGATGCATAAATTACTACATTTGTGATGCGATTACCACTACTATACCTGCTGACTGTGTAAACAGATTATCATGCAATCAGTCATTGGTGTTGTAAATAATACACTGTATATTGTAGGCAACACAAATCAAAATTTTAATTATGAACAAATCAATCAGTGAAAAATATATGCAATTTTGAACATGGTTACTGTCTGTTATTTAATTTTGACAAAGGGACAAATGTATTATACAGTATGCAAACATTATTTTAATAATTATTACATAAAATGCTTAATGATTTCCATTTGTAACATGGGAACCCAGTATATTTTATTTAATACAAAATTCATAGTGTACAATTTAATGCAAATTTCTTTGTTTTAAGTAATAAATATCCATAAGATTGTGTGGAAAGTCTGTACTATGTACATGTATATTAATTAATTATTTTTTAAGTATGAGAAAATGTTTGAAATTGATTAAACATTGGCTGAAATGAACATGCACAACAGACAGTGTAAAGGTCTGTGAAACCTGTATATTAGTCTTAGATGTAAAAATGGCTTGCATAGCACAGACAAGTCATTCAAATTATGCATATACACTAGTAGTGACTACTTTATTTTGGTCGACTTAAACTTTAAAAATATACAGTCGGGGATTAATCTACATACTTGGGTCTATACTCAAAACATTATCTGTATCAATGACATAATTTACCATATTTCTCTTGTAAATTGCTGATTAATCAATACTATACATGAATGAAGCTTTAAAATATTCAATACCATTAAGTTGGACATACTAAGCTAAATAGAAATTTAATTAAATTCTTTACTTTATAATGGGTGAACACTTTAAACTTGTAATATTTTAGATCCGAAAGAGTTTTCCATAGTAATCCAATAGTAACGTCAGTCTTATTATATCAATAATAATCCGATTTTAAAAATATAAAATTTGTGACACATCAGGTTTCGTTCACGAAGTCATAGCTTTTCGTTTGATAACAGATTCCATTATTGTTGAGTATAGTTCCCACTATAATACATGTATACATAAATAAACACACACAAAGCACGAGTTCTTCAACTGATTCTGCTACATGCAAGTTAAATGTTGGTGGTTTGATCTATCTTGTCAAATAGTTAAACATGCAATATAAAGGTAAAATTGGGTTTAACGACACCACTGGAGAACATTGATTTATTAGTCCGCTGCTATTGGATGTCAATCACATGGTTATGTCAACACAGAAAAAAATGCTGCCGACACGTAGGCTACTCCAACCAAATACCAGCAAGGGCTCTTTTATGTGCCATAGGCAGGATGGCACACACAATGACCTTTGATATAACAGTAGTTTATAATTCGTTGGAACGGGAAACAAACTGAATGTGTCCAATGACGATCATCACATGCAATATAGGTCAGCTCTATTAGAACCTGTATATAAAGAGCTCTTCAAATAAGTATCGTTTTCATGAACATGATTGTATTCACACCTGTATATAAATACCATCTGCATTTGAAGCTCAGTTGGATGGCTTTTATTGACAAGTCTAAATACAAGTTGTATGTCCTTTTACTTGTGATCGATCTTACAGGCATTAAATTATTCTTTCTTACTCCAAAATTCGTTATCATGGACTGTGTATAAATACTGATGGTATTTTTAGAATCTGAATAATGTTATTGTCAGGATTGGGGTTTTACTCCATCCCATTCCACCCCAATCCTAATCCTAACACAAAGACATTGATCAGCTGCGGATTCATATTTTTACCTGGGATTTGAAGCAATCCAAATATAACTTTTACATCCTCCACAGTGACCACTGAACATTTGGATTGTGAAAAAACACACTACCGGTAGTATTTATGCACAGTACCTTATGCAGTCACTGTCAATCAATTTAAAGAACACCCATAGTAATATACTATGCTCAGTTTGGTGCGCCCTAAGGGTCTGCTGATGAGATTGCACCTCAGCCAGACCCTCTGACACTGTGCTAGATCCTGCTCCTGATACATTTGATAGAGCCGTCATGAGGCGTCATCTGGTCTACATACTCTTATGTAGAATCCCAACTTATCCATACACTTAATGATAAAAGATAAAGTTTGTTTATTTAATGACTGACTGGAGCACATTGATTAATAATCAGGATCCGTGGTTGGAATGGGACAAAAAACAACAGGTCCACTGAGGACATACAATGATGAAAAATAACAGAGAAGTTGAAGAACTCGGTGCCATGTCAATATTCAACAAAACACCAAAAATTATATATCTATTTAAATACATGTGTAGGAATAATTCCTTAAAATAGTAAACGAAATTAATAATGATTTTTACCACTTAAACCAAATACAGTGGCTAGTATTCAAATGTTGTTTTTAAATTACCTTAAACTAATGCAATAATCTTTAAAGCGTAAGCATTACAAATATACTCATAAGAATGAGTACCGTATGTAGCTCATTATAAATTGAAGTATATAAATTATAAATTCCTCCCGCCTTAGGTATAGCATTAACATTAGGTCCCAGCCTTTAATGATAGACTGTACCCAAGGTGGGATTAACTGAACATTCAGTGGATACAGGTAGCTAAAGCTACTGGTAGCTCTGTTAAACAATTCAGCTTATAAATATAAACAGCTGAATGTTCAAATCCTACTGTTAGTTAATACAGGTTTCACATCTTATGCCCCCATAACAATAACATGTTTACATATCAACAAAAAGACAGAGTTCTAACATGAATGTAATGAACAAAGCTAGAGAATAATTCTAAGTTTTTTTTGTGGATACACAGAATATTAAGTCACAAGGACGAAAAATTCATATTTATTTTTACTCATGAGTAAAATATTTCCGGTATCCAGTTAAAAAGCTTAGATGTTTTATTTATTGTGTATAATTATGATACATGTGCTGCTTTAAATAAATGTAAACACAATTATTTTTAACCCGCTGTGTTAACAGAAGTTTTGTTATCCAGATGATTTGGTGTGCCTACAACATTTTAGAATGATCAAAACAAAACCAAGTTTGTAACTTGTAGTTTAATTTAGCTCAATGTTTAATTTAGCTCAGTGTTTAATTTAGCTCAATGTTTGATTTTAATTATTGTTTGTTACTAATCATATGGCAAACAAGAACATTTTTATTCATTGATTTTCTATTATGTTCACTGCATTGTGAACAATATTGAAAGGCTTCTAGAATTAAAAACAAAATCACTGGCCATAGGGCTAGTGGATTTTAAAATTCACTGGATATGCTTAAATATTCACTTGATGGAAGTGTTTGTTTGGTGGCCTGAGTCAGAAAAACACTGGCCATGGGCATTCACTGGTCATGGGCATTGGGCCACTGTATTCTAGAACCCCTGCATTCACTCAGTTAAATACAAAATGTATTTATCGCTTATCAATAAATATGTTTATGTTTGGGAACAAACAAAACATAAAGTTAGTTGTTTTTGAGACAGTATATAGTGAAACCTGTATTAATCAACATAACATAATACACGTAAATCTTTACATTTTAATATGAAAAGATCATTGTGTATAACTAATAAAACAATTTAAATGTTAATACTCAAGGAAATACCTTTTCCAGAAAAACAATAAAATTAAATAACACATATTTATATATGTATAATTCAGTAAAATAATATACAAACACAATAATAAGCTTATTATTTAATTAGCTGTAGCTGTATGCCACACATGCTATCATCATCAATGGGTGGGTCAGTGGAGTTGAATGACCCAAACTATGTAAAATTTTGTCTAAAAACAACCATATTAGGTTAACTGCTCTCAAAAAAGCGACCCACCTGTACAATTAATCCTGGCTACACTGCAGAAATAAAAAGACAATGTTTGAAAGTGGTGGAAACAAATACAGATAATATAATCAATTTCTCATACTTTAATTAGCTTTGAATGCAATTACTTGAAGGGTGCAAAGCACTTTTGTAATTTCTGTACTGTAATGGATTGTATTAGTTAGCCAGGTATATTATTTTTAGTATGGTATACGTAACAAAAAACAATATATGCCTATACTAATATATTTTTAAGCGTTATGTGTTTTCCCCACATTTTTGCAATTGTTGATGTATATTGTGTAAACATTATGTAGATTGAAGTGGGAAACAATGTCACAACTACTTTTAATTACAACTTTAATCCATAGCCAACACAAAACTTGTTGAAAATGAAAATGAAAAAACCACTAAACATATGCAAAGCCAGTGGTAAAGGCTGACCGTTTTCCATCATTTCTAAACATTATTTTTTATTATATGAGTTATGACTGCCAACATATATAACAGCACTATTGATCAATTTGGGTGTAAAATGATTTTTAAAATGTTGGTTATTATACTAATCACCAATGGGTATCTGCTATAACAGCTTGCTCTGAACGTGGATGTTAAACACCATGACCTAATCACCAATGATCCAACATCCACTGTCATTGATTTAATAGTTTATATAAAATTGAGACATCACATTATATTATACATGTACATATATTATTGTCAGCACATGAACTAACTAGATTTTGGTATTTAAGGTTATGTGCGAACGACATGAAATTTGTAAGCACACATTTGTTTTCCAGTTTACAGCACACAAAAAGTTATAATGTGCAACAAACTTAAAATATATGCTAATAATTATGCACTCACAGATACTTTATATAAATAACAATATTTGCAATAATATTACAATATGAAAATTTGTATTGGATTAAGTTCACAGCGAGACATTCCTCTCTCTCTCGCTCCATTCAGAGTTATCTTCATACATCTTCATATCATAAACTTGTGGAGTAGAGTTGGGCAATTCTGTATGGTAGGGTAACTTCACACATATATAATATATAACATGTTTTCATTACCCAGACAACTGTTATATAATCATACAATATCCAGAGTTTTCAGCTATTTTTCTCCACATTTACGCCTAGCTGGACGTTTTGAACACTGATTGCCCGAGAGTTCTTCCCACCACGGTAGGTAGTCAAAATTATATAAAATAACATTTGTGAAAGTAGATCGTAGTTCAAATTATTATTTTTCGGTGTCCAATTTCAAGGTTTAAAAATAATAAATATATTTAATACTGGGGTCCATATTTTCGAATGCTCAAAATTATTGGAAGAATGCAGTATAGGTAATATGCATAGTAAATGGATCCGAGTAAATCGTGATTACACATTATTAGCATATTATTTAAATTAATAAATTTTATTAATAAGATCAAATTACATGTAGGTCATACGGCATACGATGAGGGTATGAAAGTAGCCATGCTTGGTATCGACTACTAATCATATTATTGTGTATGAAATGGTGTATAATATAGAAGCAGCAGCTACTACATGTACCGGTATGGGTCTTTTAAGCGAAGTTAGCTCATTCCCGCTTAGGCTATCAGAGACATTAGATGTATCTAGTAGAGCTACATGTATACGATGTTTAAAAACCGAAGGTGTACAGAATTACCCGACTCGACTACTATATTAAGTTTACATTTAATGGAAAACTTATTTGTGTTCAAGATGTGAATACAAAACTCAAATGAGCAATATTATGAAGATAAAGTCTAGAAAAATGTTTAGTACATTAAAATATATACATGTACATTAAGGTTTCTGTATAATATTAAAAATATAACAATTTATATCTTCTACAAATAACAAATCTGTACATGGCTTTAGATTGCAGGATTAAAAATATGGGCACATAATCATCCATATCATGAGTGCATGCCTTATCAATGCCATGTCCAACAAATAGAAATGTTATTTACAATTGCAAAATCCACCATTGTCCATAACAATTAGGTCCAAGTATGTACGTGTGAAGTGGTGGTCAAGTTTACTTGTACGGTGACCCGTAAGAAACAGGCGGCAGGAGTTGTATAAATAGAAACACTGATTTTTGTTTTCCCTGATGGCAGCTTTTTTCTGGGAGATGCGAACTGGGAAACACACAATTATCCTACGGCAAGAATCCAATAATTAATCTACAATGCAGTATTTCTTTCGCAGGAAGATGAAAAGGAATGTGGGAATGGAATGTGGAAATGGTTTGGGACATGGCCGTGATTTATAAGAAGCGATGACCTCAGCTCATCTCCTGTGCTTCTGTGCAGTGTTATTGTCACTTCAACCTTTCTAATCACTGTACAGACAACCTCTTGATCCACAGGTGGGTAGTCCATATAGGCCATGGCTTATGACAATCTTTTCCTTTTTTTAATTTCGAGAACGATCAAAATTGTTGTAAAATTTATCTTCATTTAGATTTACAACTCACAACACCTTTCTTAAATAATCCACATTCACATCCACGTAGTTTGCCAATCAGGAACCTTTAATTCGATAAATTTCAAATTATGCAGGAGATAGGACTCTTTCTACATTGATATGTTATAATTATACATTTTCAGTTTATATATAATATACACAATATTAGAACTACAATATTTGTACACATTTATATGTAAACAATATAATACATGTATCAAAATGGTAAGAGACAAAAATATCATGGTTCATTTTACAATCTATATATATATAAAATTACCTGTATATAATATCATACAGAATTATCATAACATGACAAAACAATAAACCAATAAACATTTTTTCTTATAAGTCAACTAGAAGCATACATAAAATGACACATTATTAAATTTGATAGCAATAAACATGAATAGTATAGATTTGAACACAAGCTGTGCAAATTAAACAGCATGTAACTTGTAAGTCCAATAGAATTCTACAATTAAATACAATATCTTCATATAAATTCTTGAGACAAACAATCAGTAAAATTCCATGTTGACTTGCAAACATTTTTAATACACACTAATTTCTAGGACCGGAATGCTTAATGTCTTAAGGTGCCACCTTTCTTTTCTCTCCAGTCGTCTAGTTTAATCAAATATGTCCTGTATTGAACAACCACCTGTCTTGATTTAAACAATATTCATTCTGTCTTTTTATCGTCGTTGGGATTGACCAACATGCGTGAAGCCTATATTAAGGTTGTTCCCATCTTAATTAGGCCACATTTGCCAACTCTCTTGGGTGGCCGTCTACTTGCATCTCTATTAATATACAGCAGCTGTGCACATTAAAAACAAAAATGACATAAAAAAAACATAACATTATTTACATATCAACAAATATTGTGCACAACAAACATACAGATACAACACTGACAATATTGTTTGTTGTATATGAAATTTCATGAATCCCATATAAATACAGTTCAGAAGTTGGTGTCAGTAGACTGAAATGTCCTGAACAGAAATACTCTGAAGGGCGTACTAATATGATAAATTTACTACGTCCATCAGTGAATACATTATTATTGGTGTTTATGGACAATTCTGGTGTGAAATCTGAGATTGGTAAATCAACAATTCAAATTGTTAGTAACCAAAAATCTAGACCAAATTGCTAAATCAATAAAAAAAATCATCCAAATATGAAAATATAAACAAACACTATTATATATGTATATACAATGCTATGCATCCAATGTTAACTTTCTTTTACAAGGGTAATAGGATATTTACAACCATAGATGTTCTAGCTTATAATATATTATAAGTAAACTACATGTATATATATACAAGTTCTAATGTAACTGAAATATATACTGAGCAAAGTTCAAAGACTTGATTTGTGAGAATTCAGAAAAACCAGTTTGCTGTTTTAAATGTATTCTTCATATTCGTGTTCATAACACAAGTAATTAAATCAACATCTACATTTTGTATCATTTTACAAAGTTAACTGGGCTTTTTACATTGATTCTTCTTCTCATTGCTATTATATCATTGATAAACTTTTCAAACATATGTTCCAGCAATAATATCGTCTTCTGTGATTCCTTTGCTGGCCAGTTGTTCCCGAACCTCTTTCAGGTACCCGGGATCTGGATAACCATTGCTAAAATATAAAACAAATACATGTACTTACAAACTCACACCATCTTAAAAGCTCAAACTAGTCAAATTAACTGGCCTGCCTATATCTAGTGCTGTGGGACTGCCATGGTATCTGGATATCTAGCAAGTACCATGGGACTAGAAATGAAATTTTCCCAGCAAACACCAGGTGCATGGTAAGAAAAATATTACATGCACAAAATTAATAGTTTTATTACCCTAGCGGGCACTCTAACCTGTCTTACGTTCAATAACGTGAGTGCTCTGGAACTATGTGACTGGTACCGATCATGTACTATCACATCACATTCATTTAATTTAAATGAAAACATCAGTGTCAAAACGTTTTGGTCTCGGTAGCAGAACGCTCACGTTATTGAACATAACGCTGGGAAATAAATATAATTTCTGACTGAGAAATTATCAAACATTTGTATAATTAGTCATTTGATTGGGTTGTTAAAACCATTCACATACAACTATTTTAACATCAGTATAAATTTCAGTAATAGTACGTTGATTGCTTGAGCAGTCTGATGTGAAGGAATTCTTCAGTCTCAAACTTTCAAATATAATAGCAGCAATATTAATAAGATTAATTTGATGGCCGCCATGTCATTGAAAATGCCTGACAAAATCACCGTTTTTACCAAACTGTATAAACTTTATTACCTTGTGGTCATGTCAACTTGAACATTCTGTTTTATTAAACAACAATCCTCAAGAAAACAACTAGTAAGGTATTGGAAGCCATATTGGTTCCAGTTATGAAAATGAACTCGGAATGATTTAGCAACAGTATTGTGTTGATTACTGAATCCCTAGAGTTATGTGTTATGAACACTTCACAAAGACATACTATTTACACAAAAACTATATAATTAGTGTTTTGTATCAAGACAGTGACGTTTTTAACCCGATATGTTTCATTTGAATATAAATATAAATTCAAGCCATGGAAATTACAAATACACATGTACATGTAATATGCAAATGCAATCAAAACATCTCAACAATTTTCGAAAATAAAAGTGACGAAATTTACTGAAATACTGCGATTGCTGTTAGTATAAATAGGATTATGGGACACACATTAGATACCGGCCTCCGTGGTATAGTGGTTAACACTTTGGAATACAGGCTGGTAGGAACAGTGTTCGAATCCCGCTTGTGGATCTTACTTTCCGACTCCAACCCAGAGTGACTGCTCCGCCAGGCTTGATGGTTAGGTGTAATACCACTTATACCGACCAGTGTCCACAACTGGTTTAACAAATGCCATGGTATGTGCTAACCTGTCTGTGGGAAAGTGCATATGAAAGATCTCTAGCTACTTATCAATTTGGAATAGCGGGTTTCCTCTCATATTAACACTAAAACTTCTGTCGTGGGAAGACAGCTGAGGCGGCTGGACTGTGTAACCACGACAGACGTTCTTGAACCTTAATTGAATATAAGCACGTAAATAAGTTATAACTAACTAACTAACGAAGCCTTCTGCATTGAATGGTGTGGAAAAAAAGACTAGACAAGCCATGTACCTGTAGAAGCTGAAACGATAAATGAGTATAAACATACAGTTGTATTTTGGTCAGAGAATGAAATGGGGAAAAGGTCGATCAGAGATTTATTTTTGGTATGGATTTTGAAACAATTATGGGTATTGGGTATCAATTACGGATATTGGATGAAAATTCTGCATAGTTGGTCGGCCTGCAAATGGGAAAATATGCAAAATTTCAATTATTTTCATCAAATTATTTTTTAGAGTATCTTTAGTCAATAAAGTTTAAATCTGAGAATAATAACTTGATATTGATTTATTATAATTAGTAAATGTTTTAGCAATAGTACTGTAACAAATCTCCAGATACGTCATTATAAATGTTCTCCAACAAAATAGCGATTCTTCCCTTCGTCAGAGAGATGGCTATAATTTGTCCCTTCCCATGATACACTATTCTGTGTAATTTAAAATAATTTGCAATGTAATCTATCGCAATATAATTGGTTTTTTTTTACCAGCAGCTACGTTAACTGTGAATGTTTGAAAACAAATGTGAATTTCAATTTTTCGTTTTTGACAAGCAAAAAGCTTATTTATTTTACCTCAATAAATAATTTATATTTATTTAAAAAATTTAATGTTACAATAGCTATAATTATATTTATGCATTGACATTTCTATATTGAAAGAAAGTCGCCACTTTGATTTTTAAAGTAATATATTAATTATTATTACATATAGTGCTGTTGGTTGTTTTTTTTTGGGATCTAACATTAAATTTGACCTCGATGGGAAGGTTGCAGTATAATAATAGGGTTTGGACGCAGTCCGTTCATCCTTCAGGACATGAATTGAAACTACAAGAAGGAAATTATTAATTTGGAAATTCATTTCTTCCGCTGTTACTTACATAGATTTTTGGACAATGCGCATAACAAATCCAAATCTAATTATACATCTTGATCTGTACATCTGAATCACAACGTCTAAACTTGTATCTTGGCGGGGGCGGGACCTAGTCTAGAGGTAGAGTGTCTGCCTGTCGAGGGATCAACGCAAGACATTTTATTGGCTATTTTCCGTTCCAGCCAGTGATAGACGACTGGTTTATCAAATTCTGTGGTGTGTGTGCTATGCTGTGTATGGGATAGTGAACATATAAGACCCCTTGTTGTTTTTCGGAAAAGTAGCCCAGGTAGCGGCGACAGTGGATATCCTCTGAGACCATGTGTCAATATAATCATGCATTTGACTTCCAATAACCGCTGATTTATAATCGATGTGTTCCAGTGGCGTCGTTAAATAAACATAATACTTTATCTTTTTATGTATCTTGGCCAAATAACTGCGAAAGGTTATTCCCTGCATGTCGTAGTCGCGGCGTGACCTTAATTACAGGTCGTCGACCAGACATCTATGTCATAATACCTACCTAGTATTTAAGTTTAACCTAGGGTCATACATACAACCTAATAGCAATTACGAATTGTTTGTCCTTCATGAAATTTATGTTAATTTTGCTCTGAACAGATAATCTGTAATCTCCTTGCTAGTAAGTTAGTGTCTAGTTACTCGTACGTTATTGTCTATGTAAGCTGTGTTTATCGTATACAAAATGACAAGATGGAGTGGTGCACTACAGTACTTTAATCTGAAGGTTGCTGGCAACCACTCAAATCGTCGTGCTTTATCATAACGTAAATGCGTCGAGTATGTGGACATAAGACTCCAAGACGCCATCGTCTACAGATTTTGAAGAATAAGTGCCTCCAAATTAAATGGCTGCATGGACCATACAACATGCATACTATAGAAACATATACAAGCCACCATCTCGGAGCGGGACGTAGCTCAGAGGTAGAATGTCCGCCTATGGCGGGATGGGTCGAGAGATCGATCCTCCACAGCGCAAAACATTTTTAT